>PRKT01000146.1:668223-679141 GCA_003671525.1 Saccostrea glomerata
AAGAAGATTTTTAAAGATTTTTCCTATATATTCCTATGTAAAACTTTGATCGGCCATTTTGGCCCCACCCTACCCCCGGGGTCATGATTTGAACAAACTTGAATCTACACTACTTGAGATTGATTCCACATGAGTTTCATCTTTCCTGGCCGTGTGGTTCTTGAGAAAAAGATTTTTAAAGATTTTTCCTATATATTCCTATGTAAAACTTTGATCGGCCATTTTGGCCCTACCCTACCCCCGGGGGTCTTGATTTGAACAAACTTGAATCTACACTACCTGAGGGTGATCCACATGAGTTTCATCTTTCCTGGCCGTGTGGTTCTTGAGAAGAAGATTTTTTAAAAATGCCATTAATTTTTCTCCAATTCATAATTATCTCCCCTTGTAAAAGGGTGTGGCCCTTCATTTGAACAAACTTGAATCCCCTTTACCCAAGGATACTTTGTAGCAAGTTTGGTTGAAATTGGCCTAGTGGTTCTTGAGAAGAAGACGAAAATGTGAAAAGTTAACGACAACAACGACAACGACGACGACGACAACGACAACGACAGACAACAGACAAATTTTGATCAGAAAAGCTCACTTCAGCCTTTGGCTCAGGTGAGCTAAAAACAAATTTAATCAGATTTGAACAGATAACTTACAGAAAAATTTAGTTTATCAAATTGATTCTATATGGCAGTTGCCTTGCCAATTGACAAAAAGGCATATAAATGTAACTAAAACAGAATTTCAAATTCAATAAATGTTCCATAAACATAAGGTACATTCTACATAAAGCAACATACATGTACATTGAATGTAGTTTTTATTTTCTTTTGCATGGATTACCATTAATAATTTAGATATTAATTAGCATTAACAACTTGTAAAAAAATATAGTTTAGCTGTATACATTGCACAACATACATGTATTTCCTTCAATTTCAAAATTGTTCTATAAATTAAAATCCTAGTCTATCCGAGCGATAATTAGGGATATTTTTCTACAATTTATTTTACAATTCACAAAATAAATTAAGCACAGATTGTATTCAACAACAGCTAACCTTCTGCGTTCTGAAGATAAGGTCTTTTTGTACACCAAGGCTACATCTTTTGACAGCTCGATCAACATCCAATTTTGCTGTATCTGGTAATTGTATTTCATGCAAAACCTATAGGATTCGTTAGTTAAAAACAAGATAAAATTCATCAGATTAATGCATGTACCTTCAGGAAAATCTATTTTTTATATAAATGATCATGTCCAATATAAATGCACTGTTAATTTGGAAATATGGACATTAATCTAAGAAATCTGAATTTCATGCATTTTTCCAAATTAAAATCTTGTAAATGCATCTATGTATAAGAATTCATTTTTTATGTGTTGACAGCTTTAAATATTATTAAACATATTATTATTATGACAATTAACCAGTCGATTGTTTGATAGACTTTGAAATGTTGATTCTTTAAAACTCGATGTGGAATATATATGTTTGTGATTTCAGACATGAATTTGAAGGCAAAGTTACAGCACTTTGACAGTTAATATATTTAAATACTATTTAACATTTTGTTTTTGTACATATCTTTAAGTCTATCTATGCTGTTCTTGAAATTGTGCGCTTATATAAGAATAAAACGTCACAATCTATATTCCAAAATATTTTCCATAATTTTATAAATCCTGGTTATTAATTAGATGTTTCAGGAAAAACAGCTACCAATACCAAAACTGGATATTGCAGTCTTCATATGGGCATTCTCAGAAACAAAATCTTAAATAAAACTTTGTACATCACAACCATCTTTATAAACTACAGCATGGTATTTTTGCTATTTTTATCTTCAATTCCATACTGGAAAGAGAGTATCTACCATGACTTCATTAAATGCACAGAGTATGACTTTCTTGTCGTGCATCTCAAAAACCTTTATTTATAAAAGCCTTTTTATCTTATTTTCGTTAAATACGGTCAGGCATGGTAGTCTTTGAAACAAATATAATCATGTACAAAGCAAGATAACTTACTTCCAATTTGACAATATCACACCAACGAAGAGTCCAACAGCCCTTTGCGTTGACAAGTATTGTTTGTGATCTTGAGCACAACTGAAAAGCAGTCTGAAAATAAAAACAAGCCAAAATAGAAAAAGATCAACAAAAACCTTTATTTTTAATTAGAATTATTTAAATTTTCAAAATAAAACTGGATGAAATTTTACCATAACTAAACGTTGAAGAAAGCTGATAGCAGTTTTTTCATCTACTTCAATACTTGTCATTTCTTCCAGGGAGTCTGTCCAGTCGTCGTCGTACAACTGACTGAATTTCTCGGCCAGTTTAAGTGGACGATTCTCGTCACTGAGGTCTGTAATTGCAGGGTTATTACTCGTCAGCTTGGACCCAGCCACCTCGCTTAGTCTGAGATAAACTACTAGTATTTATGATTTAGTTTTAAACTTTATCTATTTCAATCATGCAATAGTTTTATGATCAGAAAAAGTTGTAAAAATTACAAATAATTTTGAAATGAGAGACACGAGGGCCTTGTGGTAGGACTCTCGCTTTGTAATTGGGAAGCCCTGTTGACTGTTGGTGCAAGTATATAGCTAATAGCTCGAGGATATTACCACATACATGTGGATATCCATCTCTTATCTTAAACTACTCTTATATATGAACCACTGAATGAAAATTTATGAGACCTTCTTAGAATATTTGTTACAATGTGCAAAAGTGCACATATTACTTTTTGATCCGACACATATGTTGGGTTTTCCATAGCAAAACATGGACACTTTCTTCCTAGAATATTGAAGGGTATCCATCTCTTATCCGCAACCTTTTCTTGACTACTTAATTAAACTAATTATACATTCACCGATTTCTTTTTTTATATATTGCTATTATGACCTCTTATTTTACTTTCTGATCTGACACTAACTTCGTGTATCCCGTAGCAAAACATCGACTTTGCAATTATAAATATAAACATATTAGAGACATGGGGTATTATGCGGTGAGCATGGGACTCACAGTACCTCTTGTTCAAAATACGTTTGCAATGAACCGTTTTCCATACATGCTAAGATTAATTACGTAATAAAATATAAAAATCGTTGAATAACATTGCAACAGAAATACATGTACATTGAACTGATGAATATGAATATAAAACACCAGTTCTTAATTTATGCCTTGAATTACCTTGTGAGCAAATTTTCTTTTTCTTTTAAAAGACTTTGGATTTTATTTGTAAGATCTAAAACCTTTGCTTGTTCCTGTGCTATCTGGTGTTTTAGAAATGAAATGTCATTGGCCCGAAGTTCACGTTGATAATATTCTTTTTCCTTCCAAAGGCGGCTTACTTCTTGTTTTAACTTGTCCAGTTGCCCTTTTACACAATGTAATTCTTCCAATTCCTTTGCCCTTTTTCTAACATAGAAAAAGGTGATCATGGGATACTGCAAATTATTTTGTACATGAAAATTCTTTAACTTATATTTATCTCTTTAAATCATATTCAATGACATAGTTATTTATGCAATTAAGAAATGAATGTCTGTGAAAACAAAATATTAAAATTGCTACTCTTACTTTTGAATTTCGAAATTTTTCTCCTGCAATTTGATAAAGTGATCTTCCAGGCTTAAGAACATACAAAAGAATTTAGACCGTAAATATTCAATTAAATACATGGGCTGACTTTCTGTTTATTATTATCTATTCTTTTCCACATACATTTTTAAAGGATGACTTTACTTAAGGATCTGCAAAAAAACTCTCAAAACAGACATTATTCTTTTAATCGCAGGACTGATCAACATGTAATCTACAGATTTACTTAATTATAATATATAAAAGTATGTATTTACGATGTACGAATCTGATTTCTGAGGCGAGGGTCATCATAAGTTTTTCTATCTCCGTATGATAATGAGGACGCCCACTTTTTAAAATGACTTTATACATAGTCAGCGCATGTTTGTCTATTGTTCTCCTTTTCACAATAGTTGTATAATTGCATTTATTCTAGAAATCTGTGTTAAAAGGAAATTAATAGACAAACATGCGCTCATGGTTTAAAAGAGAAAAAAACTGCTTCTTCTTACACTCGTTCTCTCTGTTGTGACCGAGGGCTGTGAAGCTTGAATATTATAATTCACCACGTGATATCTTTCCTCAGGTAACTTATATACTAGTCAAAATATCTAAGTCCCCAGGCAAGTTTTTGCTTTACACCGCTCTTATATTGAATTATTTTAACAGTATAATTTAATTAGCATACAGGATAATAAACTAGCAAACAAATTTTTCTCACTAAATTTATTTTATTCAAGCGCTTTAACACAATATGCAGAAACGTTAAGGAACCCCAGAATTAAAAATTCACAACGTTAAATACTGCATAATTCTACATTCACACGAATTCACAACAAGACAACCGTTCCTCAAAGAATTCACACTATTTAAGAAAAAATCTTTTATTGAATGTTTTCCAAGTGGAGACTAGGTCGTCTTCTAGATCCGCTAGATTCTGCTGCTGGAAAAGCTGTCTCATACTCCGGTCTATCTTCTTCTATACATGATAATTAGGGTTGAGATTAGGATGACAAGGGGGCTTATCGAAATTGTCTTCGCCTTGTCAACAAAAGTTACATAATGTCTTCTTACAAGTATTCCCCACTCCTCAAATTTGACAAATTTAAGGGGAGGGCACTTACGGTTCCGGTTCCATTGATTTTTCCGGATAAACTCTAGGATGATTTTGTGGTATTTGTTGAAAATCTAGCGATTTCTAACAATTAAAAGGAATTTCGGTACGCTTTGTAGGTTTTTCGGGCAGTAATTATAAAGGTTTTAAGTAAAATAAAGTCATACAGTGAAAGGAAACAGAATTTTCGTTAACTACGACCAGCTCGGGCCATTTCAACTTCACTTGCACATTGTTGTGTGGACATACATCGCATTTTATTCAAGCGTTTTTCTGTTTTTCGTAATCAATTAAAGATGGAGAACACATGGAAGTAAAAAATATGAAGAATACGCCCGAAAAACATGTGGAACTTCACAAAAACAAAAACGGTCACGGTCGAGTGATTACACATTCGATTATAATTTTTTCGGCCTTTACAGGTAAGTATTGCAAATAAAAGGCAAACTTGTAAGCAACTAGTAAATTGAAGTTAAGGTTTTTAACTTTTTGAAAAAATAAAAGTGGGGACTTAGAAATTTTGACAAGTATAGGTAGCATGTTTTCAGCTACCCAGGACACTGTGTTCAAACATGTTAAATATTAAGTCATCGATTTAAAATAGTCTTTACTTACATGGGTAGGCTCATACGCTTAAAACTGTTGTAAATAATACACTTGTGCCATACAGATTAAAGAAGAAGCCGGAAAATAATGATCTTGTATTTTTTAATACATGTTTTTGTTATTCATCCAATCACCCCTACTTGCGTATGTGTATAATAAAATTAGACTTGGTCATTTAAGATATGCATTAAAGTGTAATGCTACGGAGCAGACATTTATTTTCTCCAAAAAAGTGTCTATCTCTTTTTATTATTTTATTTTACCTTTTCGTTGCCTTCTCTTTTTCTTTTAAATGCTTGTTTTCCTCCAAAATCCTGCAAAGATTTATTATAAATGATAGTTTTATTAGTGTCATGTTTACAGGTTGCATCATATTGAGATAACATACATGAATTATGCTAACTACAATTAGTTCAAAACGAAGTGGTTAACTTATTTGTTTCTTGGTATTACTAGTAACGTAGCGCTAAAGATATGATTTTTGAGGGGACATTTTTCATTCACTTGACTTGTTAACCCTTTAAATATTTGTTCTTTGTTATAATCTTTATATCTTTTATAAACAAAACCATTACCTAGCTGATATACTTACTACGTAAAACAAGAGATCTTATCTCAGTCATTCTTACTATAATGGATAAATGGGCACACATACAATTAATTATTATAAACTAATATTTATCTTTGCATTCAGTTTTTTTCTGGTTTCTATTCAATTTGTCCAAAAGTACAGATTAATGTTTTGAAAAAAAATGCCAAGAACATGTTACCTCCTCCAAACGTGAATAGCAAAATGAAATACTTTTGCTTCGAAGAATTTTAAATAAAAATGTTTTTATCATTTTTATGATGTAAAAATCCCTAGTACCTCTGATTTTCAACGGATGATCTGTAATGATTTTCGATGAAAAATCTAAAACAAAAGAAAAGGATTACAGATGTACAATTCTACTGATTTATGAAATAAGTGTAATCATTCAAAAAATAATAATATCATGGTATACTTACGATAAAGCTTTCACTGGATCTGTCTTGATTTTACCTCGTACTTCTGGGTCCAAAGAAAACCATTGCCTAAGTGTAATTGTTGTCGGTTTCCTAAAACATATCACTTAAGCTTAACACATACTTTTTCATTATCTAATGTTTCTTGAATAATTTGATCAATAATCATATCAGAATATACATGAATTTTAAAGGAAATTTCAGAAGGATTCCGGAATGTTATTAATGCATAGATTTGATAATTAAATAAAACCATTAGAAACAGATGTTATCAATATCCCTTTTAAACTTTGTAAAACATATACATGTACATGTAATAGACATTCAGAGATGTTAACGTTCATAAAAATAATGTATGTTTGATAGAAAATATCGTTAAAGTTTATATATCCTTCATACTTATCTGCATAAAGAAAATCACATATATTTTATATGGAGAGCATGCATTTAGATTATTATGATCAATGACTTAATGGTATGTAATAATGGTTTCCAAAACCTTACCCATGAAGATTGGCAAGTTCCTCCGATAATTCCAAAATCTTGTTTTTTTCAAGGAAACATTTATTCATACACTCAAAGAGTTTCCTGTAATTTAGGATGTAACATTGTTGAATCAGATTAAAAAAAAATTAAATAATTTACAAAAGTATTCCCATTTCTGATATATATATCTTGTCAATTTGAATAAATGAAAACTTTGCTTTAGTATGAATTTTAATCTAAATATAAAAGTGAACCTACGTTGATAGCTATATTATTTATCAAAACTTGTAAAGACAATACCCTTGAAGCTCATCTGATGTTATTCCTGGTGGTGTGTAAACATCTTGTTGCTCTGCATTTTGCAAAATATAATCGTCAAAGTTTCCATCCTCAATTTCACATGGGAAATAAATTCTATTTATGTCAACGCTTTTTCTGAAACAAAAAATAAAGATCATGAACACTGATCATATCAAACAGTGAACAGAGTTAAAAAGAGACTAAAGAAAATAGATGTTCTAAAAGCAGTTGAAATAAATGAGTAGGTATCCTCTTTCGACTAATCATAACCGCCATGCGCCGTGGGGAAATGAAAAAGGTATATGTAGACAATCCAATAATTAATCAATGCAGAATGGCCTTACATTTTGCATTGAGACGTAAGTAAAAATTTGACGTATCGAAAAATTGTATTCACAAAAAAGCAATGGTTTCAACTCTAGATCTAGATTTCTTACGAGCTGTCTTAAAGGAGGTAGTTAATATCCTTGTATCATCAACTTTTTGTCAATAGTCTTTGCTATGAAAATCATTCTACCACTTAAAAGGGGGAGAAATAACAGCTCCATAATTATGCAGGTTATAAGTGTTAATTGCTTATACACAATTAAGGACGGATGAAGACAAAATATTGATCAGTTGATGTTGCTCATGTTTATCAAAAAAATTATAGTTGTCAGTTTACTGTCATTTCTTTCTCTTAAAAGGAAAACAGATGAATGTATTCTTAGTTGGTATAAACAGATTTATTCATTAAAATGTTGTTGGTATGATACTCCTGAAGTGTTTCATTCACTGTTGTAAATAAGTTCGTGGGGATTTTTAGATCATTTACTGAAACAATATCTTTTTGTAAGACCTTTATGAAGTTAAGGTATATTTGCTGAGTATTCGATTTAAATTTAGCTGTTGAGAACATAAAGCATTTTGAAGAGTTTCATTTATCTATTTATACAAAATTGTATTCACAAAGTGAATGGGATTCGGCATCAGGCAAAGCCTAATTTAGCCCTCTCCATAGAGTTTCATTCCAAGAAAGGATACGTGGAAATGGATATTTTCCAAGACTTTCAATTTTCCATTTACCCTTGTCGGGAAATACGGCCACCAGAGAAAGGTGCCGAAGCAAAGTCTGTAAAGGCTGTCATGGTAGTTCAGTCGGTAGAGCGCTCGCCCCTTGATTAGAAAGTTGTGCATGTGTGTCACAGCTGCGATTCGCCAGAGTAAATAAAATCATTAGCAATTAGCAATTAACTGTTCCTATGCCAAGTTCTCGGCACTCTGAATAGGAATATACAGGTCCTTCGGATAAGACATTATAAACCTAAGCTCTTTGTCACAGCTTGCGTTGACATGATATTTAAAACTTTCACTGCTCAGCGGACCTGTATGTCGAGAAAAGATCTAAATTTGAAGCCCTTCACTGGTATTTGGTAATTTGTCTATATGAGTGAAAATTTTCAAACGGGTGTAAAACAACATACCTGGGTGTATAAACAATTACTCAATCTTTCCTGTTATGCTACGTTCCCACTGTCGTGCGAAGGCCACGATTAATCATTTGTAGCTGATCGCAGAGTTTTTATTGAATTTTGTGCCAAGATACGAAGAGATGCGCATAGGTGCGCTTTCATACGATTCGTTACGCTTTTATGCGCTATGGTCTCGATGAACAAATTTCAGGTGACGCGATCTCTGACGATCTCACTACCGTTCAGATAAGATGAAGTACGTTCCAATAGAATTATTAAGATTTAGTTGAAAAAAAAAGGACCTCGATCTGTCACGAATATCACGATTCGAGTCACCGATTAGAAACGATCTTCTACGTTTAAATAAGTACTCTTGTGATATAATACATTCATCGCGCCCCTTGCGCTAATGTGAGATAGAACAACACGTTCATTGCAATGTTATTCACGATCAGGATCAAAATGAAACACGCTTTGAGCTACAATCGTACCCCGACAGATATATAACAATTTGACTATACTAAGTCCATTATATTTTTATCAATTAAAAAGTAAACAAAACCAAAATATACAACCAATGAGTAGGTCAGAAGTTGAGGTTGATGACAAGGTCATAAACGTGGTGTTTGTAGTGTTACTTTGTCCATATGGTATTGCTGTCAAAGAAGAGAAAAAGCAATAGTAGCTGATTTCTTAAAGTTTCTTTCTTTTTTCCTCCGGTATAGCCTCTGATTGAAGTTCAGCAGGAGAAAGGATCGCCCGACTTTTTCGTCCTTGTATTCTTTGGATGGCATCTTAAATATTTTGCAAAACTCAGACATCTTGTTCCAATCGGTGAAAGAAACGTGTTCAATTTATCCTGTTATTTTGCAAGTATAAGTACTCGTAATATAGCGTAAGCATCCGCAACAAAGCGTAACTTAACACTCGTATCTAATGGCGTTTACTCTCATATGTCCGTATCAAATCGTATCTGAGCGGGAAAATACCGTGTCAGCTCGTGAGCAGTAGGACCATGCAAATCATCACAGATAGTGACAGAACGTGAGACATCGCAACGAACTGCAAATCAGGGAGTTGCTTGGTCTGTCCGTGATCGATCCCGATGATCATGATATGAAAACCAGATTAGATCAGTTTCCTTACGATGCAATTGAGGCTAGAAACGATGCAATATGGTCTGATGCGATGATATAACGATTAAAATCTCATCGTGTTACTTGTAGAAAAATTCACGATCAACACGATAGGCACAAATGAACACAAGATTTGTATCGGTTTGATACGACCACTACGATTTGTCGAGTCCCCGATTTCAATCATGGCACCAATCGTAATAGTGGGAACATAGCATAAATACTTGAATAATTTGTGCAAAATTAGTCATCAATATTATTCTTCAGTCACGTTTATATCACAACTTTTTTAAATAACGAGTTTAAAATTGATATTAACGTTTCTCTAAAAAATACAAACAGCTATGTACAAGGCAAAATAATTTATTCTAAGCAGGTGGACTTACTCAAGAGATGTTTCAATCTTTTTTCTGTACCATTGATACCCAGCATACAAATTTTGGAATGTTTGCAGGCTTGTTCTTTGTTAAACAAATTAGATGTTACTATACATATCACAAGGCTATTCTTTAGATAAAATCTTTCACATACAAACACTTTTAAATAATTTGTAAAGTACAGCTAAGATAAATATTGCTTACCTCAGTATAGTTTTAAAAATGGTTCAAACTTGATGAAAAAATGCAATTGCTCGTTTAAAAATGACAGAGAAAAAAAATTATAGTCCAAAACCAAAGAAATGTCAAACCTATACGACCTTTCGTTGGAAGAAGTGTATTTTCTCCAATTTGGTGGTAGCTCCAGTAACCATGAATCATAATTACTGAAAAGGAAACAATATTTTCTTTAAAAAGATCAGGCCATCTTTTTAAAAAATCTAATTGCTTGTTCTGTTTACAAACGACTGGAGAAAAACATTTCGCCTCTAGAAAGTACCGGAACATTAAATTATTTTTCATCTATTCTGGAAAATAGATTTGAAAAGGAAATTTTCTGGAAATTTTGTTAAAAAAAAACCATTGCCAACTTCTATAGCACTGACCTAATTTTTTTTCATCCTAAATCAGAAGATTGCAAATAAAATAACTTTTAGGTTGTCCATACCAACAACCGTGTACATACGAAAACATCAGAAATATTCGAAGAGAAATTATCCAACACTTAAACGGACTTGTATATACACATGTATGTACAGGCAAGTAGAAACATTAATTTTACTATTGCACATACCAACATTACTTTTACTATTGAAAATGTTCATTGAAAGGCTTGTTTGCCCCCCCCC
>PRKT01000146.1:689851-704868 GCA_003671525.1 Saccostrea glomerata
TATATATATATATATATATATATATATATATATATACATGTATCTAATAGATATCACCTTGTCAATAATCGCTCCTTCTCCTGAAGTAAGGTTTCTATTTTAGTGTGTAAATCTTTAGCAATCCTTTCTGCTTGCACAAGTTGTTGTTGAAGTGACACAACATTTTTCGCGTGCAACTGGTTTCGGTAAACAGTGTTCAATTTTTGAAGCTCTTTCAACTCTCTATCCTTTTCTTTCAGCCTCTCAGTAAAGCTGTGAATGGCCTCTCCTTTGGCAGCACGGTCCCTTAATTTAATTGGATAAAGGGATTGATTTTAATGATTATAGAAAATATTAATAACTTATAAGTACTCATTGAAAAATTATATTTTTTGTAATAATTTTTTCTTTTTATCGTACATACTTTCGTTCATATTAAAAGACTTTTATACGCATCAATTATACATGCAAACAGTTTTCTAAAATACAATTTAAATATATGATGGAAATGCAAGTCTTTCTTCTCCTATAATAACAATGTTCCTAAAGGTAAGGTGGCAGTAATGGCCACCTATTGAAATATATTTCAATTTTCTAAATACATATATCAATAAACTTACATTTGAATTTCAACATTTTTCAGCTTCAACTTTTCATTTTCTTCGTACATTCTGTAAGGAAAAAATGTTGAAATGGAATTGCATTGTATAAATCTATCTGCAGCTGAAAGTAAAAGTCTTCACTAAAGAATTCTCCTGTAAAAAGTTAAACACTAATTGTTATTCGTGGAATGCAAATATTTATCCATCCTTGATGATTTTTCCAACTGCAATGAACAAAAATGCATTCGAATTAACGTCAGCCTAAGATATTATCTAAAATCATATATAAAACTTAGTTGTCAAATCATCTAAAATAACAAGCTAAAAATAACAAAATTTCGTTGGAATAGTTTAGTCTCTACATTTATTCCTGAAAAGGAAAAAAACGAATTCCTATCCATTTCTACACTCCGCTTTGAATATAACTTCAAAATCTCTAAGAACCATGTCCCAATCTTAATCTGAACCTAGGTGGCTATTTTAATTATGTTAATATAAAATTTCAATCTATAAAAGAAAATATATATATAAATATATATATTGTATATAACACTAAAATCTTGTTTTCATCTTGACAGATTTAAGGCTTTTAGAAAAATGGTACCTTTACCTAAAACACTACGGTATCTAAATATAAAGGACCATAACTTGATTTCTACAAGAATAAAATGATTTAGATAGGTATCTATAAGTATAAATACTCATATGCAGTATATTACTTTTTGTATTGCTTCTCTTGAACTTGAATAAGGTTCGGTGAAATCTTCTGGGCTGTAGCCCTATATTTTAAAATGCTGAAAAAAATTAATTAATATTATTATATTATGACCTTAGTTGAAAGAAGAGAAAGAACAAAAACACTTAAGATTTTTTTTATGGTCAAGTAAATATACCAGCACTGTAAAGGGATTGTCTATAACCATACATTTCGGATACGGGAGTTGGGAATATCAGTAGGAAATAGAAAGAACATAATTCAAAATGTCTTTCTTTATTGTTTACATGCAAGTCATGCACATTTGCATTACCAGTGAAGTCATCGAAAGAAAACCATTGTTAAAAGTATACATAAAGAGGTGTTTCATTTTTTTTTTTCGATCCATTTAAAATTGAGAAAATTAAACAGGCTGTAAATCGTAAAAGTTGCAAGTAAGTGCGTTTCACTAAGAATTATGATTTGTGAGTTACAATCAAACTTGCATGTAAGTCAGGTGCTTTCCTAAATTGACTTGCTTCAAAAGGGTGCTTTATCTAATGGTAATTGATTACGTCAATTAAGAAGTTCTCAATTTAATTCAAATTCAACTAATTATATTTACCTTGAACTCTATTTTTTTCAAGTACTAGTACACATGTATTAGAAATCAGCCGATCAAAAAGCTACACTGTAAGAATTATGATTATATAATAAGCCATTTTATACCTAATTTGATCCATTTTAAGATGATGAAACTTTTCCACCAAAACTCTAAAGACAAGAAAATATTATTATCATAATTGATTTTAAAATTCAAAAAGGGATAAAAATGTACATTATATATATTTCATTAAAAGGACAGTAATATAATAAACAGGCAAAAATTCAAAGTTAGTAAAAATATTACAAACTTTGATAAATAAAATTTGATTAGTTTATGAGAGTATCATACTCTATAATCTTCCAAGGCTGTTCACATGTCATCACGTGTCTTACATCCTGAGGCAATGTCAGCCAATAGTTAAGAGCAATTGCCGGTGGTTTTCTGTAAAGGAAATTAAAAATTTCAAACACTTGTAAAGGAACTGTTTTGCAGATCTTTAAAACGTATCAATTTGTAATATTTTTTCTCAAAAGATACTTTAAATAATATTGTACAATGAAAGATACTTTCATGTGTTTAAATGTTAAACATTTTGCAAATTGCGAGGAGAATAATGTCCTTACCCATTTATTGATGCATGTTCTTCACTTTTACTTATCAGCAATTTCTTCTCAATCAAACAATCCCCCAAAAGAGTTAATAAATGCCTAAAATGAAACAATGAGAGGAAAACTGAATAGTTTTTCCGTCATTATTTTAACAGCTTAGTTTCAAGCAAAACAATAAACAAAACCTGAAAAATCAATAAATATATAATAATGAAAGTCAATTGAAATAATTGCGATATCTCAGACTGTATTCATATATGATAAGAAATAAAACCATGTACTATACTGTACCAATATAATTCATCTGATCGAATTTCAGGGCAGTCTGGTTTACCAAAATGTTCAACGTACTCATCAAAATCGAAGTCATCGAGATCAGCCACGTATCGAAATTGACAACTTTCCGTTTTCTCGCTAAAATATATGTAAAACATTTTAATTCAACACAACATAGACTCATCATTCATTTAAGTATTCTGTAAAATTTAAATATCACTTTTAAAAGAGACCATGGACCAAGCTGATGCTTATTAACTCCACCCATTTTCATCAACCTTCAACATGCTGTCATATTGTAATTTTATTAAAGGTCGGAGGCTAAGTAGGCCAAATATGCATGTAATTCTTGTTAGGTTTATTTTGTGTCTGACGTCAATGGGCGGGGACTATTAAAATTTATGTGGGAGGTCTCGTATGTGGAATTAAAATCAATTCAACAAGACTTTTAAATATAAACTTACAATTTTTTTTCAAAATGAAATGGAATATAATAAAGCAGTATGCACTGCATATTTGTATTACTTTGTGAATCACAAATGTTAAATACATTTTCCTGAGATTATTTTCTTGGGTTTAATTTTCGTTGCTTTCGATGTATGGAGAGAATCTCGAATTTATAATCATCATGAAATGTTCAATATGTTTTACTGCTTAACATTTTTATAACCACACAAACCATTATTTTTTTTCTTCAATCCTCGAAAAATTGACCCCACGAAAATAAATACGTGATTTTGCAGTATATAGTTTTGTCCTCTCTGTCCCTCTTTCTGTTTATTTATCATGTTTATCCACAAAAATTTTGACCTTCCCCTTATTTTATTTTGGTGGAACTATGACTTTCATATTTCACATGTTTATTCCTCGTCACAAGACCTTGCTTTGGGTACTACCTCTTGACCTTTGAGTTAGACCCACATAACTGTTGAACAGTTGATCTCTTGACCTTTGAGTAAGACCCACTTTTACCAAAAAAACCCCAACCAAATTCAACCTTGACCATAACTGTTGAACAGTTGGTGATAGAATTTTGTACTTCACATGTACAAATTTTTAATTGGTATATATAATTTTTTGACCCTTTGTCCCTGACCTTAGAGTTGGACTCACTTTGTGAAAAACTTTAACCTTGACCATAGATTTTAAACAGTAACAGTTATTACTACAACTTTCATATTTCACATGTGAATTCCTTGTGAAAAGACTTGATACTAACAATTTTGACCTTGGAGTATTTGAGAGACTTTAACTTTCGTCAAAGGCTGCCAAACGGGGCCTGGTTTCATTGTTTTACATTAAAAAAATCTTGTTTTACATCAAGTACTGAAAGAGGCAATTAAAAATCGATTAGATCTGAACTTATACAAATTACTAGTACCAGAAAGAAATCTTATCAAAGTTAAAACATTCAGTGAATAAAAATGCTTTTTGTTTTAAATTTACCTTATTGCTTTGTCAAGTTCTTCTCCTATTTTTTTATATCCATCAAGTATTGAAGTAAACTTTTTGACAATATAAATAAGGTGTGTTTTACTGCAAGATACAAATTTTTTTACGTTCATTATTAATGCAAGGCATTCCATACTTTCCACAATATGTATGTAATTAAAATTCAAAATTTCTTGTGAGAAAGAAAATATTTGTATTGAAAGTAACTTATCATTTTTTATGTGAATTTCACTCATGAAAATTCATATATATATTTTTTAATCATACCTGAAATAATAGTACATGTACTTATTTTAGTACATGTATTTCGTACATGATTTAAAAAAAAATGTTTTTTGATATAAAATAATGTTGTTATAAATAACAATGACTTACAAAGATTTGTATAACAGGAAAATAAAAAAATTACTGATTTCTAAATTAAACAGCAAAAAATAAATCAAAAACTCACCCCCGATTCTCTTCGTGTTTTTTCCTAAACACAAACTTCCTCCAAGGAACAGGTAAAGAATAAATAAAGGTTTCGTCAGTTTCACTGCAAATTAAAAAAGAAGTGAGGAAGCTCACATACCCTACGCTCCCCCAAAAGTCGGAGTGCTGAAATTCCCATAAAAATTAAAGGATTTGGAATTTCCTGGTAATATGCATATCTACACATTGTGTCCTAAATATCTGCAAAGTTTGACGAAATTGTGTGCAGCTGTTTGTGAGGATTTGTGCTGACAAACTATTCATCTCGATATTCAAGATTCAGACAAAAATCTAAGTTGAAAAGTGCCGAAATTCCCGGAACTATGAAGGAATCAGAATTTCCTGGTAATATGCACATCTACACAATGTGTCCTAAATATATGCAAAGTTTGACGAAATTGTGCGCAGCGGTTTATAAGGAATTGCGCTGACAAACTATTCATCTCTATATTCAATATTTAGACAAAAATCTACGTTGAAAGTGCCGAAATTCCCGTAAAAAATAAAGAAATTGGAATTTCCTGGTAATATGCAACATCTACACATTGTGTCCTAAATATATGCAAAGTTTGACGAAATTCTGTGCAGCGGTTTATGAGGAGTTGCGCTGACAAAAAAAAACAGGACTATCAGACGGACTGACACTCTGACTGACTGACTGACTGACGGACGGCTCAAAAACATTATACCTCACACAACTTGTTGCGTGGGGTATACAAACAGAATAATCGTGAAAAGTTCACTTTTTTAACAATACTGTAATCACTAAAAAATTTAATCATAACCAGCTTAGAAACAATCACAAGTAGACATTGGCATTTGAACAATTTCTCGTTAGCATGCATGGTATGCTATATCTGACACTGTTTTCCCCCTTAATTTGTACAGTATTCTATACTTTCTCTTGAATCCTAATTATAGAAAAAGATATTAAGTTAAAAATCTCACAAAGTAATTTACTAACAGGCTGTATGTTTTGACATCGATAAGCAGTGTTAGGTGCGATCCGATCCCCAAAACATGTAATCGAAACCATGACAATGTTCAAGCTATATATTTTTTTTAGCTCTTTCTTTATACAGCTTTCAGTCAAGATCAATGTGCTGATTAATATTAACGAAGAAATAGTTGCATGCTGAATGCATTCTAGTTTATTGACTAAGGTTTGTCAAGACTAGGTTCATTCTTAACTGTTCCTGATTAATTATAATATTCTTAAATACCAAATTACACAATGTATAACATACTGAAACCCTTACAATATATCATATCAGACGTGGTCCCATATCAGACCGAGGGCAATTATAATGAATAAAGATCCCTCATTAATCACTATAAATATTGGAAGTTGTACAGCAATAGATAATGAAAATTATATATACTCACGCTTTCTCATCCTTTTTTATTTCTTCTTTAAATTCTATGTAATGCGTCCCATAAGCCATGTTTATTAAAGTAGGTGGTATTGACAATGCTTGTGAGGAAACAAAACGAAAGTAGCAAAATAAATTAAAATCATAATACATGCAAACGGGCTATAAAATTTCTCTCATAACATAACACTGATACTAACAGTACAACTCTTTATATCGTTTCTTATTTAACATACAGAATTCATAGTTTAGATTAATCAAAATAGCTAAGCATTAAGTCAAATGTTACATTTTTACTTAGTGCATCCACCTGTGACTAATGTTTACTTCCTGTGTTGACAGGGAGGGCTACACTCGCCGTGTGTCCCATTTTACCCCGGTTTCTCGAACGCAAATTTTATTTGCTCCAAGCGACTTTTAATTTTTTTCTTTAAATATGAGCAGAACACATTTAGCTAGTCAGCCAGAAGGCAGAGAAAGTGTCAAGAATCAGAACTTCAATATATTCTTAATCTGATTGCTGTTAGGCGATCTACTGCACGTGTTTTTCATAAACTGCACAGTCTGGATATGAATGCTCAATCAGAAAATGCAACGTTATGTGATTTCAATGAACGCTATCGAACGAGACACGAGGTGCCGTGGTTTTCGCGACTGAAAAGTGCGAGTCGTCGTTATTTGTCGAAACAGTATTATAAACGATGTGTCCGTAAAACATTCCCTTTTGTCAAAACCCTCCAAACTTATAAAATCAGGAAGTATTTAGCAAATGATATAATATCAGGACTTACGGTCGGAGTCATGCAGATACCACAAGGTAAACAAACAACCATTACAGAGGAAATTCGAAATCAATACAAAATCTCATGACGCCCTACGATACACCATACGGGCCATAAATCGTTTTTCGTTTTAAGAAATTTTTTTGAAAGACATGACAAAAATTCATTCAATTTAATTTTTTTTAAAAGTATAAGCCTTTTCACGTTAACTGCGGTCCTGTTTTTAGCGCATGCGTATAAATGCTTCCGGACGGCATTCCAGAGTTTACATTAGCAACGTAAACAATGGTAATACAATGCGTCGTTTTCAAATGTTCTAACAGACAAGGAAGTAAAACCAAAGAGAGAGGTGTGAGTTTTTTTCGCTTCCCTAAAGATAGGAAGAAGAGAGCAGCTTGGATTAGGGCCATCAATAGAGATAACTGGTCTCCAAATGAGTACAGCAGGGTTTGTTCCGAACATTTTGTGGAATCATGGCACAGTGACGACCCGACAGATGAAAACTATCGTCCAACCTTATTTAAATATAAAATAAAGCCAAAGTCGAAGTCAGAGACTGCCCGTCATGCCAGACTTAGCAAAAGAAATTTACTTCAGGTGAATTTATGAATAAGTTAACATAATATAATATGTTCATTGAGTACTTTGTTTAGAGATAAATGGGCTCACTATGATGTATGCCATTGTATGGGTACTGTCTAAAGGTTCTTTGTTGCCCTATTTAATGGTAAATTATTCATTTATCTCATCCCTTACCTAATGTGTTTTTTACTTTTTGAAATCTCCCTTTTTTTTTTTTACTTAATTATACAATCATGTACATTTAATTAAGTATATTGGTGCATATAAAGGGTCAAAGTGTGAGTGCATCTTGCACATTATAATTATAAAGCTACCACATACTAGTAAATATATTTAGACATTTAAAACGTATCAGACACCATACTATTTACCCAATTCTTACAGGATGTATACTTTAAATAACACTAATTAATGTTGTCAGAAACTTTTTATTTTGTTAAAGCTTGTAGTTTAATCCTTGAACCTTGCTAATAGACACACTCGACAACTCTTGTCTAAACTCCAAAAGTATGACTAGGCCACAAGCATTAATATCCTTCATGTCCTAGGGAAAAATATATACATAGAAATTCACGTAGATCACGTATTTTTATCCCATGATTATGTCTTTATTCTTCCAACAACTGCAATTTCATAAATATTTCCTAAAACATGAGTTAAATGAGCAAGAGGAAAGAGAAACACAGACTCTACAGCAGCATATCAGGTTTAGCTTGTTTTCTCACAGCTATTGTCACCAAGGAACAACAAATGAAGATGCCCCACCTTTTAAAGACAGCTCTTGCATAGATTTACCTGTAGATGATGTTAACATCAAGATTTTCGACGAGAGAGGTAAAAGAGCTAAGTTTTAGTATATCTATTATTCTTATTTGCAACATTACTCTTAATTAGTTGAAAAAAAAATCAAAAGAAGGAAAAAAGATGCACAAAACTAATATAAATTAGGTTTATATCAATACTGCATCAAGGAAATTATTTTCGCCCCCATTTTATTTTCACCCCTTATATGCCATTGTTGAAATTGGGCAAATTTAAAAAGGGCGAATTCAAAGTATTAAAATAGTATAATATCTTTAATAAAAATCTTTCTGAGCAATTTTAAAAATGGCCTGGCAAACTTGTTTCCAAATGTGAAAGGGCAAACATAACACAGGGCGAAAAATAACCCTGTATACAGTATATATTTACATTTGCAAAATGTTTGCCCTTATATAACAATAATTGAACAAGGCGTTTTTACACTTCTTTTATACATGTTTGTCATGACTGACCATAGGTATGCAGTGTGACACTGACCCTTTGATGGCAGAAAATGACTCATTAAAGAAACAGGTGAAAGAGCTCCAAATAGAAGTGAAGAAACATAAATGGAGTTTCCAGAAAATTACAGATGATGATTCCAAGACCCGCTTTTATACTGGACTTCCAACATTTGCTGTATTCATGTGGCTATTCAGGTATGTTTATAACATGTATAAAATTTACTATTACTTCTGCAAGGATTTATTCATTTAATAGGTGAGAAATATTTATTATAAAATTATATTATAATAAATAAACATTTATCATTTTATAAAATATTGACCAATGCGAGTAAAGCATAGTTGGATGATGAACTTTATCGCGACCTTTCAATATCCAATCACAGTATAAGATATATGTATTGTATACTATTGACGTCATTTGTTGATTTCAATTGCGATGGAAACAGTATTGGCCACTGACTGAATATGATATCACAATAGAGAGGCGTAAATATTCAAGATTATGACTCTTTTTGTGATCAAGCAGCCACGGGTAGGAGAAAGCTATATATGCGGACTCCGGACAGTGGCTTGAGACGATGGGGTTTATTATCAGTTTTCTTAACTTTTTTTCATAATTTTATGAAAATGCATGCACATGTACTGACAAAAATATTTTGCATGCTTTTAGCTTTCTAAAACCAAAGGCAGAGAAAATGAAGTATTGGCTAGGGACAAGCACAGATATTTCTTCTGACCGCAAGAGAGTATCAGCAGGGGCATTGGATTACATCGATCAGATGTTTGCAGTTCTTATTAGACTGAAGGTTGGACTCTTGACCAGCGATATTGCTGAACGATTTCAAATTTCAGAGGGTACTTTTTCAAAATATTTTGCTACATGGATCTGTCTACTGTGGCAAGAATTGAAATGTTTAAACCCTTTCCCATCTCGAGATATTATTCAAAGAACTATGCCATCTTCATTTAAAATCAGATATCCATTATAGATTGTACAGAAATTTTTATACAAAAATCATCTCGTCTTGACACCCAGAGTTTAACTTTTTCGAATTACAAGCACCACACCACTGCCAAATTTTTGATTGGTATTAGTCCATCTGGAGTCATAACATTTGTATCTGAAGGTTGGCCTGGAAAAACATCTGATAGAGAACTCACAATATCTTCAGGTTTAATTGAATTGTTAGATGAAAATGATAGTGTTATGGCTGATAAAGGTTTTACCATTAGGGATTTGTTGGAGAAAAAGAAATGTAAGTTAAATATTCCACCCTTTAGAGGAAGTGCACCACAGTTCTCTACGGATGAAGTTTTTGAAACCCAAGATATCTCTTCTCTGCGTATTCATGTTGAGAGAAGCATAGGCAGAGTAAAGAATTTTCATATTTTTGATGGTGTTATGCCACTTACTCTTAAGCCTCTTTTGACCAAAATGTTTCAAGTTGTATGTTGGCTCACAAATCTTGATGTTCCTCTGGTAAATAACTAATTTGTCATTGCTAAATACAATGTATAACAAAAGTCAATGTATCAAATTTTAATTTGGAATACACTTAGTCTAGATATATGGTGTATATTCATTTTAGATATTGACAACAATTTTCACACTAATATAAAATTTTTCTCAAGACAGCTTGTCATTGAAGTATTAAATTGTAACTTTCACACAAAGAAAGAAGATTCCTCACAAAATATGAGTTATCTTGCCAGGCATTCCTACAATTGAGATATCAGAGTAGACTAGAGTATCCTGTAATTATTTTGAAAATCTCTTGAATTGCCAATGTCAAAATTTGTGTTACTTTTGAAGACATTTTGAAAATAGTTAAGAAATCACTCATACAAGTTGACATTATTTGGTATCATAAGTAATGTAACAGTATGTAATATTTTCTTCTATAAACTGAATGAAAGATGTTTAAAGGGGAGCAACTCTTTAATTTTAATTTTTTGCATAACAATGTTATAAAAGGGCTTTCAGTATACACATATATTAGTATAATTTTCTTACAAGAAGGTTCATTCACCGCCTGTAAATCCTAACTTGTACAAAAAAACATAATAAAAGCTATGTTTTATATACTATATAATTCAAGAGAGTCATATCAACCTATTCATATTATCTGAAAATTCTTTGATGAACACAAAATAATGTCCAATTCTCTGTTGGTTCTGAAGTATCTATATATTGTGAGAAAAATCTTATGATTGAAATAATGCCTTTAAATCATTTTGTATTTTAAAATGGAAAAGCCCAATGAATTACATGGATGGCATTGGTTTCTGGAATGAAATGTTGAAAAATACACAAAACAAAATTTTTAGAATACCTTTTGACATAATATAAACTTGAAGTTGCTGGTTGTTATCATTCCAAATGATTGAATTACTGTATTCAAGATATTTTGAGTATAGGAGGTTTTGTTAATATTTAAGGTACCTAAAAATGTTCTACACAAAATTTATGGATGAAACATACTGACAGAGAGTAAAATTTAAAAGGTCATAATTTTTGTGCTATATGTTGATCTCATTTATACTTTTAGCAGATACCATATGTTTTGAACAGTTACTTGTGCAGTCTATGAAGTTAAACAGATTTAAGTGTATGAAAATAAATAATATTTTGTTCTTTTAAATCAAATTTGAATTTATGTTACAAAAAAATCCATAACAGCAAGGAATGTGATTAATGTGAAAAAACATTGCATTGAAAAATAAATATAACCTGAATCCATATTGATTTTCCTTTCTTTCACTTTTATTATATATAGGTGCAAATCTAATTTTTTTACAATAATTTATGCATGTGTTACAATATACTTGAACTTAAACTATACTTTAATCTACACTAAAGATTTTAAAAGACATTTCCTTTATATTTCTGCATTACTTTAATACCCCCTAATCAACACTTAATTATCTCCCCTTTACCCAAGGATCCTTTAATAAGACAAGTAACTGGTATATTGAAATTCACCCAGTGGATGGAGAAAAATTCAAAAATGTGAACAAATGTCTACAGATGACAGAAGCTGAACACTTTTTGATCATTAATTAATGTTCACATTAGCCATTGACTCAGGAAGTGAATTAATTTTCAGTACATTTATAAAAAGGCAAGATGTGGTGAACAAAAAATTCTACAAGTTTTGGCATCATACGTGTACAAAACTCAGAGTCGAAATTAATTCTCTCTATAAAACAGTTGTTGTCCTTGGCAGCTGTCCAAACAACAAAATCACCCCAAGGACAACCCATTATTGCCATCTCTCCTTGGATCTGAGCATAGTACTTGTGGTTACGGTTCAAACGTGGTCCTTCGGGTGTATTCTCCAGACAAAACCCCTCTTTCCCAGCTAGCTCATGGACCTATAAATAGTATAAACAAAATGTTTAAAAAAATTATGTTAACTTTAAAAACTGACAAAATGAAAGACATTAATACAATGTACATGTAATATGAAAAAATACCTCTTTTTCTACAATTATTTCATTAGAGATTGAGTACGGGCACTTAATCTCCAACACCCCTCTTTGATTCCCCAATGGCATGGACTTGTCACAAATCCACCCATCACTGCTGGCACCCAAAAAGGCATGGGATGGATAAATAGTGAGCCCAGCAGCCTCCACTGTCACATCAGAGACAGCATTCTGCAGAGTCATGTAGTCTCTGACCGCTTCTTCCTCATGGTCTACACCCCACTGGACTGGACGAGGAAGCGTCTGATACCTGTGATGTATAGAATAATTAATATTTAAAAATATAAATTGGTTGAAATGCTGAATTAATTTGTTTAATGTGAATTTTCACAATTATTTTTATACAAATTATTTAATATTTTAATTTTTATTAATATTCTAATTTCCATTAAACCTTTGTAAACTGGATCCATGTATAATTTGGTCCACAAGACTCCGTGGGTTAGGTCCAGCATGTAAAACAGCTCCAAAGAGAGAACTAGTAATTCGTCCTTTGTGGAGTTCGGTCCAAAGGGAACATTTCCTTTGATCTCTAGTCCTTTCTTCAATATAGGCGCTCAAATTTTCATCAATTGAAATTGGGATTGGCACTGTAATGATATGTATATGAATGAATCTGATGTTCATGATGCATAAAGATATTTTCTTATATACAATGTAATTCCTATTTTTTCTTACAGTTCTCATTTGACAAGATCAATGCTTTGGATGCCATTTCCAATGGATCCTCATATGTCTCCACCTCTATCTCCCTCTCAGCTACAGGGGCATCATCTGGGATGTTCCACAAATGGCTCATACCTGAATTTTCATTTTGTTGAATAACATGAGAATCATAGAAATTAAAAGTCTTAAGTATGTATGTATCACCTTTTAAGTAATTCAGCACTTAAAAATTTGTTTTCTCACATTTTCCTTCTTAAACCTAGCTGTACCTGTACTTGGGAAAATATCCTTTAAATTTCTCAGTTGAAGCAATGTAGCATTCATGTCGAATTCTCTGTCTGTGGTATGGCGAGGGTCAAATGAAGCATCCTCTATATCACCGGTGTCGGCGTCCGTTTTATCTGCTTTTGACCTCAAGGTTTCTAGTGGACCTGTTTATATTGGTTTTATGTTACTTGCCAGTTAAAGAGCCTCAAAGTTCATATGTTTTTTTTTTTGTTATCTGTTAACAATCCGACTATAAAAAAATTACTTACCAGTGGGTTTTTTAGATCTTCCTTTGGGTACTACCCATTTGCAGGGCTTACTCGTGCAGCTTTCCTGGGGCTTGATATGACTCAGTGAAAAGAGTAAACTCCCAATGTGGCTACAGCTCTGGCCTAGCCTATTTAAAAAATATCATAGATTTTAGATCAAGTTATAATCAATGGAGTAAAAAAAAAAATTGTCTGCATATAACTCTGAAAATATGCATACCCCACAGGACACTGACAATATCCATGATGTATGTTAGTCACAGACTGTCCATTCCTAGACAAACATAAGTAAACCTGGTATTGGTGTTTCTTCATCGAAGCCTGGCACTTGGCACTGATGTATATTATAGTAGAAGTTATCTAAAAATCAAACAGAAAGTATTTTAAACATACCAGTTTATTAACAGTTTAACAATAACACTATTTATCAATTCCAACATTTACAAATATGAAAATGAACATCAGCACAAATGAGCACCACTATTAAATTATAAAAATAAAATACTTACTGTATCAGAAATAATTAACTATATGTGCACTTATCATTTAAAAGGAGTACTGTATTTAGATCTATGTCTTTAACAGAACAAAAACATTGTGTGTTTACCTCTGACACGCTAATATCCTGGACATGGCTGGCTTCAAAATGTTTCACTGCTCTGTCCAACCCCTTAAAATTGTTCACACTTCCTCCTGTCGATTTGGGTCTCAGAATCATGAAATTATATATATCAGAAAATGAAATGGTTGGAATCTGTGACTGGTCATGTATCTTGTAATGTACAGCGTTATAGGGTGGCAAATTCTCGTTTTCTCCTGTTGCTGGTGAAACACATTCTGCTAGGACTTCTTTAGACTTGGTCACTGGTGTTAAGTCGATCAATGGCACTTGGCTAGTCAAAATCTCTCTAACTAGATCTTCTTTTTTCTTCTTCTTAATATCTATACCTTGATCGCGAGCTATTTCTTTTAGCGAATTTACCTTTAATTTGTTCAAATTTTCGCGCTTTGACATTATTGTTGACGGTGTTGCTAAGCCTAATGTCAGTATCACAGGAATGCGGATGTTGCCGTCCGGAAGCGTTTATGCGCATGTGCAAGAATTATCGCGAAAAGGCTTATTCTGAACATGACAAGAACTTAAAACTGAAACATAATTTAAATGTTTGTTATAAAGTTAAACAAATTTAAAAAAAAAATTGATTATGTTCTAAAATATTCTATAGCCTACAAAGCTTAAGGACTTTTGAAAATAATTTCCATGTTTTATAAAGAAAGAATTCCCGTTTTATTAATTAGAAAAAATATTGATATCGATCTCCAATATTTTTCTAATTCTATTTTACTTAATTTGCGGAATAGAAGAAATTTTTGTGGAAATAAAATCTCGGAAACGCCCTTTTTGGCGAGGTCCGTTGAAATCTGATCATACATGCCAAGAAAACCTTAGCATTCTCTCCGTATAGCAAACTCAATAAAAGCCGAATTAACATTAATCTGTGATTCATCCCCTGGGAGACCTGCGGAAGCAATTAATGTCCGCAGTTTTGAGGGAGGGATCTTAAAATTTACTGGGTTAAAATTATAGGTAGAATACTAGTTATTTAGAAGCCTTTACCCCCCCCCCCCCCC
>PRKT01000146.1:705374-845769 GCA_003671525.1 Saccostrea glomerata
AATTTTGGTACCAATGCCTCTGGCATTTTACGTATTTTATAAATAAAGATTTTTGACAGTAACTTTTTAGGGTATGTGTACTACTTCCTGGGGTAGAAGTTTATTTTTTCTTTAACTAAGAAAGCTTAAAACCTAGGATCCACCCCCAGAAGTCTGCTGCCGTAAATTGTCTTGCTGGCGTTTTGGGAATATGGGTGATTTGCATCAATTACACTTTTATTGACTCCATCGCTGTCGAAATCGGACGAGATTTCTTGGCATGAATTTCTTTTGAACTGACTCTATGGCAAATTTTCTTACAGGTATGGCATACGCTATGCTATCTTCCCTTCCACCAATATGTGGACTGTACATTTCGTTCTTCGGACCGCTTGTCTACTTCTTTTTGGGAACATCAAGGCATGTGTCCATGGGTCTGTATTACATATTTTCTCAGAAACATTTATAATAGTTACATAAAAATACAATCAAATAACTGAAAAGTATAATACAGCAAAATTAAAAAAAATTTTTTTATTAATGGTAAAAAATTTAATTCTTGCAGATAAAAATGCTTGATCGATCAAGTTTTTAAAAAATACATATATACAGATCTGTATATATAAACATGTAATAATTGTTACATGATCATGTACTTGCAGTACAAGTGCGTCAAAATTCTTTATAAATTTTAAATACAGTTTCATGATATTGCAAAATTAAAAATCAAAGAACACAGTATGCATTATTTTACAGGTTGTATATCCGTTGTAAGCCTAATGATTGGTTCAGTGTTGGATGATGCTACCTCAAATCCCACCTACAGTGTACTTAACACTATACATGTGATACCTCAGAATCTCACCTCATATTCCATATTTGGACCGTCCACGAACATTTCTTCATTCCCTGTGAACAGCACAGGGCACGACAGTTTGACCAATGTGGTACAAGGATCAAACATGCATTCATCTATTGACAGTTTAAAAATTGAAATCGCCAGTGCGTTATCGCTAGTTTCTGGGTTTGTTATGGTAAATGTCGATACTAAATTAACAATCGTACGTTTTACTTGCATTGTTAATGAGATATTTTTTTAGTTTAGTTTTATTGTTTTATGGACTTTTGATCTTGAATACTGTTCGTTATCTTTATATATGTTTCATTTTATGAAATGTTTATTTGGAAACACTTATCCATTTTTTCGTCGAAACATGGCTGAAATATTGCCGACTCGGCAACAATACACAATCAATAAATCAATCAACCAATTTCATTGAAATTTCCAATTTTGATTTAGATTATAGAATTTTATTATCATGAATTATATAAAGAATTGTAATTTACGTGTTGATTTCTTTTAGATTATTTTAGGCAGATTCGGTTTTGGAATTATCACAACCTATATGCCAGAACCAATGGTTAGCGGTTTTACATCGGCTGTTGCATTTCTGATCATCACAGCTCAGGCTAAACATATATTCGGCCTAGATGTCATTCGTTTTAATGGATACTTCAAAATAATCAAGGTAATTCTGTATTTTCATTTCTCAAATGTAATAATACATTTATGATTTACACTGTATTATACCATTGTACATGCCTTTAGATTAAAATTTGTGTATTTACTAAAGGAAATATGAGCATAAATATTAATAAGAGATGTATATCTTTTAAATGTTTTGACCTTCGCTTTCAGACCTGGGTTGCCATTTTGAAGAATATTGGCGATACACAGTGGCTCCCTTTGGTGATATTTACAGTGTCTTTCATCATTCTTTATGCCATCAAAGTTCATATCAACATCCGCTACAAGAAACGATTAAAAATTCCTATCCCAGCTGATCTGATCGTGGTAACCAATTTAACATAAATGAATAGAATCAATAAATCGTCAATAAATATTAAATAAGAAGATTAAATAAAAAATTCAAACACTTACAATTTACTTTTTTTTTTAATACTAGGTAGTTTTAGCAACAGTCATTGCGTACGCTGCAAATTTATATGAAAACAATGGTTTAAATGTTGTAAAAGATATACCTGCTGGGTAAGTACATCTTCGCCCTTGGCTAGCGAAGATGGGGTAAGTAATCCATGAAAGAAAATTCTATCTCTTGATTTTATAGAAAATTTTGTTAATACTTTAATGAACTTTATTTTCTTTTTTATACATGTCTGTTTTATACATGTATGTAATGGCAGTTAAAATGAGCAGGCCTTAAGCCAATTTCACTTATGAAAAGTAATAATATACATTATTTTTTCCTTACAGATTCCCGTCATTAAATGTACCAGATTTAAAACTAGTCATTCCCAATTATCTGAAAGATGCAGTCATGATTGGAATAGTTGCTTTTACACAGACGGTTTCAATTGCCAAAATTTTAGCCCAGACAAATAATTATGACATTTATCCAAACCAGGTAAGAAACAAAAAACTTGTATTTATTTACAGTTGAAGAGATAGTGTTAACTTTCAAACATTAATTGTATAATTAATTGTGTAACTATTATTTTAGGAAATGGTAGCGTATGGTGCGGGGAGTTTGGCTTGTTCTTTGTTTTCTGGGTACATTCCCGCGGGGTCGGTAGGACGTAGTATGGTACAGGAATCAGCTGGGGGTAAAACTCAGGTAAGTATCAATTAGTAAAGAATCATACAAGAGTGCCAATCATAAATATTCTGAATATGATTAAGGTATAATAAAGGTATATGGGGCTCTTTTGAGACATGGAGAATTGAATTGCTGTTTAATTTTTTTATGATTGTAGGTGGCCTCCTTGTTTGGTTGTCTCGTTGTTCTTGTTGTCATTGTTGCCATAGGACCATTATTTTACAATTTACCTAAGGTATGCCCATTCTCTAAGACATTTATTCTAAAAACAAAAGTAATGTAAAAACTATGAAGTTTCAAAAAGACCATTGTCATTAAAGAAACGTTAAAAAATGTATTCAAACTTTGTTCGAAGAATAAAGTACTAGATTTTGTACTTTAGTGTGTTCTGTCAGCTGTGGTGCTGATGAGTCTACGTGGAATGTTCCTACAGTATTTAGAACTTCCCTCTCTTTGGCGGAAATCAAAAATTGATTTTGTAAGTATTTATAAGTTTATGTTTTAAACTTAATCATTTACTAGGAAATGAAGGTAGAACAAAGTTCAGTCCCCGATAAATCTTCTAAGCACGAATAGATATTGAAATGCTCTTTAGTATATTCACCTGGTAATACGTACGTTTTTATATGTAAAAGTAAGAATTGATATTATTGTTACAGTAACTTTAGAAAAAAAGATATATATTAACATAAAAATAACTAGAGGTACTGTGAGCAATGAGCTCACTAAATGATACCCCCCGCCTCCCATATCGTTATAACTGATGACAAAGTCCCATGTTTTGCCGTGGCCGGGAAACCCAAAATATGTGTCTGATCAAAAGTAAAATAGGAGGTGCACAATGGCAATATGTTATTAAGATTCTGTGAAAGTTTCATTAAATTTCACTCAGTGGTATAAGAGGAGTTGCGGATAAGAGATGGGTAACCTAAAGCGTAACAGACGGACGGACGGACGGACGGACGGACGTACAGACGGACGAAATGAACGATTACTATATACCCTCCCGCTTTTCAAGCGGGGGGTATAAATATTAAAATGCCCTTTTGTATATTCATCAGGTAATACGTACGTTTTTATATGTAAAAGTAAGAATTGATATTATCGTTACAGTAACTTAAGGAAAAAGATATTTAAGAGAGAGAGAAAGAGATATGATATTTATCAATTCAGAGGGGATTTAGGTTTGGAAAAATTATAAAGCAATGTTAAGAAATTAAATTATAGAGAATTGTTTAATACATAAATATCTGGTAAAACAAAAACTGTAAACAACATATTGACATTTTTCAACCGTAAAATTAAAAACAAAATATTTTACAAATACTGTGTAATTAATACTAGTTATGGATTTGCAATTCATTCCTTTCAAAGAATTATATCATTCGTAACATTTACTTTCAGTTGCTCTGGAGATAAGTCATCTAAATATGTATGATAGATCAACAGAGGGTCCGAAACATAATTGATTAAGTTATTTAAGTTATAATATTCGTCGTAATACCAATAGATTTATTTTTGCAACAACTCGTTCCTTAAAAATGTTTCAAAGAACAAATAGGAATTGATGGAATGACGTTTTGTGTTTCCAGATGATATGGATCGTGACTGCAGCCAGTACCATCATACTGGATGCTGAGATAGGGATCGTTATAGGGATGGCTTTCTCTGTCTTCACAGTCACACTCAGGACTCAGCGGTACTTAATATACATATGCTTGTTTTAAAATTTAACAAATTGAAATTAACAAAAGACAATGTAAGCCAAAGATTATAGATAATAAGTCATAATACAAAATGTTCATTGAATATTTTTCGAAGTGTTTGTTTTGTACAAGATCTGGAAAGAAAATCAAATTAGAATTGATATATATGTACAGTTTTGAAGTTTGAAGCCATCATGGCTTCTTTGAAATTGATTTGTCATTTGTGAATTATAGATTCTGTTTCATTTTATTACTTTTCAGGGTTTATGCTTACAAAGCTGGCTTTGTGGGACAAACAAATATTCTGAAGAATTTAAAGCTGTATAAACCGGTAATATTGAAAAGTTTTCAAAGCACTGTATATGCATTACTAAAAATATATAATTGATTAAAAATTAGCTGACATCAACATAATGTGTTACAAGTGCATGATTCGTTATACTGTTATACTGAAAATCATTATCAGGTATGCTCAGACGAAGAGAGTGGAGTTCACATTGTACAGTATCATGGACCAGTATTCTTTGCTAATGCAGAACATTTTATGAGAACAGTGTACAAAAAAGCAGGACTAGATCCCAAGGTCATTCATAAGACAAAGAAACAACAAGAGGTCACAATAGCAGTCACAGTATGTACATTTAAACAATATCATTGAATTTCAATAAAATGAAAGCACATTTGGAGATCTTTGTCCACCAGCGTGAAGAATTTATGTATGTATCAATGAGGTTGATTAATATTTTTCATTAAAAAATACACTGTAGTAATATTCCTAGATGTGTTTCTCAACACTTCAAAATACTTCATTTGATAGGAAAGCACAGAAAATGAACTGAATGAAAAAGAAGTCCTTACAAATGAAAACCAGAAAATTGTTGTTGATTTCACTGCAGTAAACTTTATAGATCTGGCTGGAGTAAAGACCATAAAACGGGTAAGGCTTGCTTGCTTCCTTTTAAGATATGTATATTAATGTACCTGAGATATGGCTTTGATTGAATGATTTTCTTTGTATGAACAGGTACATTCAGATTATACTATTGCTGGTGTTGATGTATTTTTTGCCGGATGTAATGGTAAGAATGTTTTAAAATGCTATAAATACATTTAATGTTTTTAATAGGTTAGAATATAGTTTTTTATCATTTCAAAGTAACTTTTTTGTATATTGATATGTTCAGTTTACATCAATTCACTGTAACACACCAATGTATAAATTACAAAGCAGTTTTGAAATCACGATATGAAAGTCCATGATTTTGCAAATTATAAAATGATCGGGATTTTGGAGTAAACCATAGCATTTGTATAAACTTTTAGATGACGTCATTGACATGCTGACAAAATGTGATGCCATGAAAGAACTTTCGCCTTCTCTCTTTACATCAGTAGAGGCATTATTATCCCACATCAATATTCCTCAAACGCACACTGTATGCAATGGAAAGGAAGTATGTGATATTGGATGTCCAGCAGCAAACCCGGAGTAACATTTTAATTGAAATATAGGCAATTTTAAGTCTAGAAGGTCTGAACATGTAATGATGGGAATAAAAAAAACACATGTGACTGTGCGATTGTTATCCTCAAAAGATAAAATAACCAAAAGGATTTAAATGATGTGTATGTACATTTTCTTTCTTTCTTTTGATATTGATTCATTACATGGTCAGTTTGTCTACATAGAACGTTTATAATGCATTTTATAGTTATCCATTTCTTTTTACTAAACTCTTGATATATTGAGAAGTGTTTCATTTTTTTAAAATAATGTTCAAATAGAACATTTCCTTAAAACTGGAAAATATGGCTTTAAATCGTGAAAATTTTAAATGATTGTTTACATAAATTCCAGTTTGATAGTGGTTCGACCTAACAACTTGGTTTGAAATCAATGTAATTTCAAAAATCTGAAATTTATGTGGATTGTAGATTTTATTATCCACCTGCAACACAGTTGGACGGGTTAAAGTAATGCACTTTGCAATGCTCTTGTTCTAAATCATATTATTCCTTTTTAGTGTTCAGTTAGAGAAGAGCTATAGATGTACATTTATTCAACTTCATTAACTTATATTCAATGATGAAGATGACAATAAATCTTGTCTGAATGCATATTTCACAAAAGACAAAATTCTATGCAGGATTATTGTTATTTTTTTCCCCGGAACCGACTGTCTGTCTGATTGTCCGTCTCGCTATCTGTCTGTTTGTCCACAAAAGCTTCAACCTTGCTCATACTTTTTGATAGGTTGCAGCCATGACTTTCATGTGCCTCATGGGTATCGCTTTTGACAGGACCTTTCTTTAGGTGCTGACACATTTGACCTTTTAAACTTAATCTTGAATTTGACCCACTTTAACTAGAATTTTCCAATCTTTAACTTTGGTTATAATTTTTAACAGTTTGTCCTTGGGCTTTAATATTTCACATGTGTATTAATTTTGATACGAACCATTCATACCATGGATATCTTTTTTATATTTATCTTGACTCAGAATCTTTTATTTCACCTTGTTTTTAAAAACTTTTACCATATACATACGTTTGAACAATTTAGTACAAGGACCTTCATAGATTACATGTACAGGTGTATTTCCTGTGAGAAAACTTTTCTTTCTATACCAACATTTGAAAACTTGACCTTGGAATTTGACCTACTTCTGAAAATCTTAACTTTGGCCAAAATCTTTTAACAGTTGTTTCTAGAGCATATGTACCTCAAAATTGTGTACTTTGTTTATTGTGACACAAGCTTTAAGGGGACGAGGGATGTTTGGTCACATGACTCAGTTTAATTACGTCATAATCACTGATAAAATCACTGAAACAACTGTACTTGTATAATTTTTTGACTGTTTGTTTGAGTTCACCATCTTGTATAATAATATCTAAAAACATACAAACTTTCTTGCAAATATTATCAAATTACTAAATAGATTGATCCACTCTTCTGTTTCCCTACACTGCGCGTCCGACGAGTCGTTGACGTCGAAGTTTACGTCACAGTGGATCACTCAGTACAGTAAGATTATACGCGGTAAAACGCGGATAGTATTATCGTAAAAACGGGTCATGATCAGAACATGGTGGGGTATTTTGTGAAAAGAGAGCACAAAAATATTTTTACATGGTTGTTGACGGAAATATTTTGTAGGTATGTCTTATTTCGCTTATTTTGCAAAAGTGTGACGTCATAGTTGGGTTTTCCCGTACTCCAGAAATGTAAACATGACACGTTTTTCTCAAGCTCAAGTCTTGTTTAACTATGTCCTTTGCAATATTGAGCTCAGCTTCACCAATCGATATTTTTACAACTAATCAATAACATGACGATCTTGCATTTCAACGTAAATTTTCAAATATTGAATGATAGGATTTTTTGCAAATTAATTTTTTGTTGTTGTCTTAAAAAGTACCTAATTTTCCGTTTCCAGATGCGGTGTGACAAAAGAATATTGCTTTTTCGAATTTTTAACCCTATTCATACTCTGAAATATTTAAAAGACACATGTTAGCCGACATATTTTTTATCTACACTGAAAAAAATCCATTATGGACCGATTAATGGGCCCAGAAACATTGAGAATTAAAACTCCACTTAGACACTGAGAGGTATAGTATTTGTCACTCAATATCTCAAAAATAAGTCTAGAAACCTATTGATATATATGCTTTAAGGTATGTAGGACATACTATATTAGAGATCTACAAAATATGAAAAAAATTAAACGACAGGTATTTTTTCAGCTAAAGGTCCTTCTTCCCCTTAAGTAGATTTAAACATATTTTCTTTTTAATTTGACCCTTGAGTTTGGCTCAATTCTAGAAAAAAACTATGCCATTGACCAGATGCTAGGGGTTTAATATTTCAGATGTGTATTTCTTATGACAAGACTCTCCCCTGGATACTTTTAACATCATTCTTTGACTCTTTTCTTGGAGTTAAACCCACATATTAAACAAATTTAACCTTGTCATTGGCTATAACATTTGAATGATTAGTGGGGGTTTCATATGTCAAAGTAAAGTCCTTTTTTGGAAGCAATGTTTATCTTCTCTTGATTTATTTTGAGTATGATTTGCATTTGTAAAACTTTAACCTTTGCAAAAATCTGTCATACAGGGCATCAGTATTTCACAAACACATCTAGTTTCATGATGACTTCGCTGTTTCTTACAAAAGATTATCAAACAATTGTCACATTTACTAAAAATGTATACTAGTATTTTTCATTGACACCTTTTTTGTCGAATCAATAAGAAAATGTTTTTTTTTTTTTTATAAATTTGGACTAACTCCTTAAACTTGTTTTTTTTTTATTAGAGTGATAATTTATTTGTAAACTTTGCTTGAGAAAACTTCTTTTTGAGATAAATTTTTATTTGTTTTTACTATTTATAACTATATTCTTAAACAAACAACATAAAAAATACAGAATAAACAATCATCTGTTTTCCATTGTAAGATATTTCAATCCTGATTTAAAGTTCTGTAAAACAAGAGAAGGATATATATTCAAAAAATGATCACTTTCAATTAGATAGTCATGATATTAATTTTTTTATTTAAAACACCCAGCATGGACTAAATAATACATTCGTGTACTGAAAACATACAAAAATGACAAGATAAAAACAACCTTCATAAAACATTAAATACAGTACACTGAAATCTCTTTAGATGATTTTAAAGGGAAAAAATAAGCATTTAGAAATTAAATTAAAATTACATTCAACATAATACACAGATACTGATACATTTTATGCCTGTAAGAGCACTGTATACTGTAGTATTGTTTAAGTGATATAAAAAGCATTCCGCTTCTCCCTAAAATGTTCACACACATGTCTTTGCATGTTTTCACTTCTTTGGGGTTGGGAAGTGAACCTATGAATTTATTTGTGATGTTATTCCTCCTCATCTTGCAAAAGTTGCTTTTCCATAATGATACTCATAATTATGCATTCTTTCACAGCCGCTTGATGTAATTATTATAGTATAGGGATTTTTTTTATATGTGAAAAGAAACTTAAGGTTAAAAGCGTCAAGCGTCTGTGAATTTTGTATAATATTTAACAAAAAAGTGTCCTAAAAAAACTTTCAAATTCATGAAGATAAAAAAGAAGAATGCAGTATGAAAACCCAATTTCAGTGTTTTATTTTGACCTCTCAACTGATTTTTACATTGAATGTACAGAATGTACGGTCAGTTATTTTAGTATTAAGTGATTACTATAAAACTTGGTTGTGGAAAAAATGACTCTTTTAATTCAGAAAAGATTTTAAAATATCAAAGAATGTATGAAATTAGATTAGTTATACAAATATCTCCAGATTGTATCCTGTTTTACGAAATATCACATAAAACAAATTCGGATATTGCAAAAGCAATAATTGTTGTTATATAATGCCAAGTCAATGTTTTTCAAGAATATTTGCTTATAATTTCTTAGAGTAAGCAGGAATGAGAATAGAAGCTAAAGATTGATTTATTAATTAGATTTCTAAAAATAGAACTATTTTAAAATTTCTGAAGAATAGATAAAGCAAACAAATTGATTTCAAAGTTTTCATGTGAAGACATGGTACTGATCATGAATCATTTTATAATAAATTTAAAAGAATTTTTTGTCCCTTTTTAATATAATAACACATTTCCTTCTTTTTTTTCTCCAAAATTTATATTAAAGATATCTATATATTTACAGATAGGTAACAACATCTCTATTTCCTACGAACTGTAAGTGTAAGGGTCCAAAAAGTGTTATACAATATTCGTAATTAAAAACTTATAAGCTTAATTATAAATAAAATCTTAAAAGATTGTGGTTTTCAAAATTAGTAAACAAAATGATGCTTAAAAGGCATTTAATATAACCCAACAAGTGAATTACAAACTGGATATTCATTTCGTACAGTCCTTACATTGGTACTTGTAAATTTACAGGAGATGGCGGGGGTGGAATATCTTTCATTCCGTAACCGGTTGTTTCCTTTGTGTGTCCACGGCATTGGTGTTGAATCTTAGAATGCTAAATATCTTTCCTTTCTTGCGTTTTAGAAACAGCTTGGAAAATTCTCTGCGAAAAGTGTCACTCAAACAAGCGTAAATAATGAGATCAAAGGGTTTACCGATAACGAAGGAGATTGTCATTATGGCATTGTATATTCCTGCGGCTGTCAAATTGCTTGACAAATCGAAAGTTGTCAAGATATGAGTTATATACGACAATAATGGAACTTCCTGAAGTATAAATGACAGTCCAAGAATTATGTTCAATTTAATCAAAATGAAATATTTTATGCAGCTTCTTTTCCCTGTATATGGTGTCATTGATGACAGAAGCTTTAAGTGTTTTTTCATCAAAAATATTAAGAAAAATATAAGAATTATATCAACAATTGTTGGAATTGCTAAACAGTATATAGAAAAGAAATAAGTTCCAAACTTATGAAATACGGAAAAGAAAACACCGTCATAAAATCCCGACTTAAGGTCCACTGCGCAAGCTTGTATTACTTTTAACTTGTGGGTTTTAGCAGAGAGTTTTAACGCCTTTCTTCTGGTCAGAGGCATTATACTAGGCAAGGCAAAAAAGACTGACAGACAAAGAAAATGCAACGTCGCAAACGTAATGACAAATCCCTTTAGCCTCCATGTCTTGAATTTCAGAGGAAAAGCGACCAATAAACATTGTGTTAAAGACATCGTACATTTTATCCAAAGCGATGTCCCATGGAGGCCATTTTGAATATAAAAAGATAGAAGTAAAGTTCGACACATTTTATATTCTACAAATCCATAATCCATTTCAAGAAGATGAAGGATCAGATCTCGAATTCCAGTCAGGAGAGAATAGAAAAGGTCCAAGACCATTATTGCAAAAAGGTATCTTTGTGTATAACCAAATAGCCTCGCGCGTTTGAAAATGACTAAAATTATCACTGTAACTATACAAGGAATCAGCCATAAGTACGGTGTGACCTGGATCAAGAATTTGGTGTCTCCATACCAGTCTCTAAATCTTAGAAGGTCTTTATTTCGAATTTCATCTAAGATGAAATCTTGCACGAGATCTTGCAATTTCTTATTTAAAAATTCTTCCAAATAGGTTTTGTTCATTTTATCCATTTTGATTCTCCCCGTTTGTAGAAATGAGATTCCTTTATATTCCCTATAGCTATAAACGGTAGATACACATGGTTTTCTATATATGGGTCTTATATATAAGATATAAAAACCATACATATTTTAAACGTGACAAGAATTACATAAAATATCGAGAACTTTATCACTTCATCGGTATAAAAACTGAAGTGTCATTTCGAAACATTGATTCTTAGATCAATCCTCGAAAAAAATCCCCGTAAAGACCAGTGCATTATACTAAAGCTTTTAAGCTTCTAATAACAAATATTACGCAGAACATCTCTGATGTAAACAATTTGGGGAAAAAAAACTCGATTTACATGTGATGTCGAATGTAAAAAAATATTCCAGTAGGAAACTTTTTGGAGCATATCTCCATTTTAATTTTTAAACCATTCTTGCTTTATTTCTACTTCCTATTATTTTGTATTGCTTATTTCTTTGTGAGTTGATTAATACGAGTATTGTACATATATATGTTGCATTTACAGGAAATATATTTCAAACTTAAACTAAAATTATATATGACATACTGAATCTTTTCTTTGAGAGTTTTGTATACAGAAAGAGGGAGGGCGTATAAGACGTGGACAATCCCCCGCTCTGAGACAAAATGTTTCTTAATTTTCAAAAATTCACAGAAAAGTTATCTTTTTCAAAAATCATGTTCTCAGTAATGTCATCTTCAAAACATTTTATCATTTTATTTAACTGAACGACTTATTATTTGATAATCTTTATTTCAAAATTGACAGTTAAGCATATTTAGTGGAAAATGGGTTTACAAGAGCTATAAAAAATGAATTTTGAACATGAATGGGTCAAGTCTCCATTCTTCGTTAACGATTAAATGATGGAAACGTAAATGCGAAATCTATTTCATTCGTCCAAAAAAATGGAATCTGAACCCATTCCATAGAAAATCGAAAATTTCTCGAAAAATACACGATTCAACAAACCCGTCCATTTAAATCACACTGACAGACGTCAACTATGCAGGCACTTCGTAGCGTAGTCGTTAAAGCGGTCGTTCTTGGACCAAACCCTGCGCTATGGAGAGAGTTTGAATCATACGCGAAGCTTTTTCTTTTTTGTTTTCACATATCTTAAAAACATTAGTGATAAATAAATTATTGATAATATATTTAAACAATGAAATACAGAATTAAATATGTAAACGATGATATATACGAGGGACGTTCACTAAATAATGTCATAAGCTCGATGGCATACAACATATAGTAGTCATATGACATAAAGCTTGACTTTCTCTCATTATTGAATCTTAAATGAATTGATAACAGTTTGTGTGACCACTTTTCATCGCATTATTTCATCGTTGGAAGCTGGAAAACAAGGGCTATTCGAGACACGGCATTAAACTGAATGGTCAAGAATCAGTAAACTAGAGTAAAATTAAACGCTTCATTAAAGCAGCTGTAAAACTTGTTAATATCCAAAAAAATATATATTAACTGAAATATGTGAAATTTACAGCAACAAATGCCTGTTTTATAGACAATTAAACATGTAGGTTTCAATAAAGAAATATTATATAATGGGAATCAAAAATGGATACCGTCCTTGGCAACAATGATTTACAACAACCGAAGTAAATTTACGAAATTTCAACAAATTATGATTGATTATGTTCTATTGACTTTAAAACACATAGCAAAATTGATAAAAATCATTTTGGGGATAGTTCATACTGTTTTAAAGATACATTTTATAATAAAAAATTTAATACTCAAAGGTCACCCTATATTTTGAAAAATAAGTGAAAACGACAGCGTGAAGGAATATCCAAATAATTATTTTTAAAAATCAAAATTTGTACTTATCCACGTTTGTTTGAAATTCTAACAGATAATGAAACTTGAATCCATTTTGCTTTAAGCCCTGAAAACAAATTTACAATAAGATGCACTTGACAAAACTGCAAAGGCCTAAGAAGAGCAAAGAATTGCAGAAGCATAAAACAGTTTTATATGCTATTTTCTTAAATATTAGCGGTCTTGTTCTTCAAATTCATAATCAGGGAGGAAGTTCAAATTTCTAGGGGAGTCTAGAAAACAATTTTTTTTGCAAAAAATAGAAAGGTTTATGAGAGGAAGGAAACTTAATGATGAATTCACTACATTAAATGTCTTCATCACGGCGTCAAACCCACAGGCCATAAAGAGTAAAGGAGTTTTGGGGATAAAAAGAAAGTAAATGTTTTGTCACACCAACAAAATTTGCTAGATCTTTTAACCTTTGACTTGTTTCATTTCCTAAACTTAGAAAAACATCTATCAGAAAGAAGAAAAAAAACAAGTACAGCAAATCATAAGATCTGCCATTTTCCAGTATACGAAGGGTCATACTAAAAATGTGCTAAAAACAATTAGTAATTGAATGAAAATGTTACGGATATGCGTTTTAATTGAAAGATACGAAGGGTCATACTAAACAATGTGCTCAAAAACAATTATAGTAATTGAATGAAAATGTTACGGATATGCGTTTTAATTGAAAGAGAATATTTTAGCTAAATCATTAAGACTAAGTCATAGAAAAGCGTTTAGTGTTTCTTTCCGAGCCCCAATGACATTATTTATTGAACGCCCCTCGTACAATATAATTTTGAAAAATATAACTTTTAGAATTAAAAAAAATCTTTTCTCAGAGCGGGGGGCTGTCCTCGCCATGTACGCCTCCATTCTTTAAAAAAAGGTAAAGGGGTGAACAGGGTAAGAGCAAAATGTTAGTGGGTAGTATTAAATATTTAACGCCTTTGTATATTTGTATATAAATTATTCATATGCTGAAAATTTATTTTAAAAAATCACCTATTATGAAACATATGGAGATAACGAACAGTATTCGAGATCAAAAGTCCATCAAACAATACAAACCTGGCACAGAGCACACAGGTACCTCCAAAACATCAGAGATGTGATCAGGTGCCATAGAGGAGTGAGCATTCCATGCTGACCGGTCACAACCGCCGTGCGATCCTTGTCATAATCAGGAAATATAGGAAATCCGTCGTCAATTCAGTGTATAAATAATGGACGAACAACTAATATGAAAAACGTCAGTCGGCGTTTTACTAAATGATGAGTTGTATCTTTTATCTCAAGCTCACAAGGATATATCGCATCGATAAAAGAATGGAAATAACAATTGTTAATTGACAAAGCGTCGGCGATATTTATCTAAATGTCGAGTTGAAGGCCACAGCAAGTGTTTTCTGTTCACGCATAAGATGTTGCACAAAGTGTGCTTTATATGAATAGAAAGTTAAAAAAATTGAAATAAAGAAAAGAAATAACCCGAAACAAAATAAATTCCAAACTGTTGTGATATGAAGAAGAAAACCCTTTCATGAAATCCTGTATCAATATCCAATGCGCATACATCAATAAATCTTAATTTTTAATTTTCCTCAAAACGCTTAAATGTTCATATTTCTTCGAGAGGCATCATAAAAGGTGAACGGAAAAAAGACACTGCCAGAAAAGTTAAATGGAGCGTTCGGACATGTCCGACACATTTTGTATTTCTATAAATCTATGATACATTTCAAGAAAATGAAGGACCAGATCTCGAATTTCGGATATGAGAGAATACAAAGGGTTCAGTACCGTTATTAGGATGAGGTACTTCCGGTTGTGAGCGAATAATTTAGCAGGCCTTGTAACAGTCAAAATGAGTACTGTCACTAGGTACACGATCAGCCATAAATACTTATCTTTTATTTTGCATTCATACCAATCTTCAATTGAAAAGATGGCTTATATCCAGCTGAATTTCAGTTCCATCATATTTTGCCAAAACTGTTAAACTGTTTTAAAATCATTTTTGAAAGTTACAACAAATACATTTTGTTCATACCATCCATTTTTACCAATGAGCTTGATATTATTTATCTGAAAAGGTAAACATTCCTGTGCTTTTCTATTTTAAACGAATAATTTTCTATTCATGTGGATATTACCATAATTTGTACATATCATTATTTTTTATCTCCTCGATCAAAGTGTCAAATATTACATGAAATAAAGATTATTTACACACTCTAATCTTCATCATGTATTATATCGTATTATACGGGTGTGAGTAAGAAGCAAGTGTGGTATCTTTTTTCCTTTTGTAACGTGTGAAAACAAATGAAATATATTAATACCTTTGCTTCATATATCATCTACTTATGCGAAGGATTAAAAAATTAATCATAAAAACAGATGTTATTTGCTGTGCTTTTTAAAAAAAAAATACGTTGGGTATGAATATTGTTATGCTCTGTTGAAATCCTAGTCGTAGGTATTCGAGTTTTTTTTAACTAAAATTTTGATTAAATATGTTCGACACTATAAACAAAAAAGGATTTTAAAATATTTTCAAAAATTTTGCACATAAATGATTTATATTTAGAAAAAAGGAGAGCAAGAAAACATTGACGTCACCATTAATTGTCGCCCGGGAAATATATAAAATAAACAATGGAAATGAGTCTTGATCATCAAACCGCTTCGATATGTGTGAAAAGGCATGCGTCTAATTGATGGAGACGATAGTCGCGAATATTTTGAAAACTTAAAGTCGGATAAAAATCAAACAAAAACGATACCATTTTAAACTTGATCAATTCCTCAGGTAAATGTTTGCTGCATAAAATATAAATTGAAGTTAGACACATGCTTCACCTAAAGTTTCAAAAATGTATAAATTTCAATTTTAAATTATAAAACACGAACTGTGCAGAGTAAGTTTTTATGCGAGAAGTAAAATTTGCCGTTCTTAAAAAGGGGACTGTACAATGTTTTTTATAATTGTATTATTGTGAATGTGATTAGAGGGCCCCGAGGAAGACTAGTGCATTGCACTTATCGGGTTACCCTCTTTAAATAAATTATTATTATTATTATTATTATTATATATTAAATATGAAAATCATATATATTTTTACAGATTCACTTTCTGGTAGTAAATATATCATGTATCTTGTAATTTATAAAGGGAAAGAACATACTGATTAACTATCTTTTCAATGTTTAGAAAACCTTTAATTCTGAATAACTACTCCCTACCCAATCCCCATACACCAACACTTAAACTTATATGTATAGAGCATCCCGGTCCTCCGGGCTGCAATAAGCCAAGATAGTGCATGTAAAAAATTTTCAAGTTTTCCAAAAAAAAAAGATTCCAGGATGTTTTACCTTTTAAGAGATAAGTCATATCACTTTCATAAATTCAATCAAGTTAGGTTCATGATGATACATGTTACAATTGATCAGATGATATTTTCTTGAATTAAAAAATAAAAACTTAAATTTCTACGAGTCGATTTTAATGAAGGTTTTATCAACAGAAATGTTAAAAACTTATGTTTCACATAGAAAAATCATTTAAGAGGTTATGAAGTAGTTCGAATCATTTTACTTTTTCCTTTCTTCTTTGAAAATAACAAATATCCCGCAAACTTGAGATAAAAGATAACAAATTAAGAGTCTGACACACCTGTGTCACATTTGGATATTTTACTCGAAAAAAAATGTAAAATTATATGGCAATCTAACAACCAAGCTCTATGAAAAACTTGATAACTTTAACTTGTCAATCGTCACCTTCCCTTACTTATGCAGCAATATACATTCATACATGTGTAACCTGTCTACGGGGTTTTTATTTCTCGGTTGATTCGATACGAAAGAGCATGATCTATGTACATGTGTATGTACAATTTCTAACACGAAGTAAATTACTTTCAAACAAGTTGATGAAAACAATATCAGCAGACTCTTTTAAGTCATTGTATTGTAAGTTCTATGGTCAATGCAATACAAATTCTAATAAACAATTTATCTTTGAGCCAAATGCTTACTGAAGTTTTTCATACAAAATTTTTTTCCTAGTTAATTTCTGATCATGGCAAGTAACACATGGCAGGTATGACCAGTCGGCTTGGGATGCGTACTCCTTCGTGGCACCTGATCCCACCTCTAATTTTTTGGATGCCCGTGTTTGCTCTCCACTTATTTTGTATTCTTTTATGGACTTTTGAGCTTGAATATTGTTTATCATATCCAAATATGAGGGTTGATCCAAAAGTAATGTCACAACTTCGATAAAATTGCTTCTAGTCGACGTAAATTAACAAAATTATACATAATGAAAGCTACATTTATTTTAGATCAGTCCTGAAAAATTCAAATTGAAATGATTTATACTCTTCAAAATATAGAATTTTATACAAAGTGCAATTATGGTAGTCGCCACACTCCAATAACGTCATATGACGGATATGCGCCGTCACGCTTGTTCAAAAACGCTTTTCCATCGTTTCATTAAAAAATTGATATTCACAAATACATTCATATATTTTACTTTCTTTAAGTACTATTGGCACCAATTGTACACTCTATGTGTAATTTAGTCCTTCATCAAATTTATTTGAACAGTACTATAAGACAAACTATAGTTTTTCATATCACTCAATCCGCGTGACACGAATCTCTATTTTGACAACGTCAACGCCATTGAACTTTCCATCTGACCTCGTATCTTTAGGTCTCTCTGTCCTCAGTTGATCATTTGATTATCCATGACCCGCCCAAAATCTCTGAAACCATCTATGAACAAGTCTCTTTTTAACATTTTTCCTCTGCGAGTCTGATTTACCATAGTAACTGTCTCTACTGGCGATTTCCCGATTTAGAAGGAAAAACGCATTAAAACTCAGTTTTATTCAATTTCGACATTTCCTTTCTCAATACATCAGAAATAAACAACAATGTTTATGATAAAAAAAGAATGCCGCCATTTAATTTTTAACTTAAAACTAAAAATTGTCGTCAATTTTGTCTTTTTTAAAATATTGGGCGATTAGACGCCTTTTAATATGCTTTTTTGAATGTGTTTGTCTTTTTTTATTCTAACAATACCGGTAAACACTTTAAAACGTGACGTTTAATTTTGACGCGGCGACACCCCCTATGTTTATGTTTTAAACGTCTATAAAATGAATTCATTTAAACATTGTTAAATAAAATTTTCAAGTTTAATTAGATTTATGTTTCTGCACCTTTTTGTGCATTACCTTTGATAATATGACGCCAAATATTAAAGATATAGACACAGTGACATTATTTTTGGATCAACTCTCGTACAGTTTTATTTCACATGTAATTGAGTGGTTTAGAACGTTTTTTGTATCGTCGTAGCGTAAGGAGTTGATTCTAAGGTCGCGCGTTCGAATCCCACCGCGGGACCTTGAGAACGGTCTTAATAGACCGTATAATCAGACGTATATATAGTCGAAGTAGGTGTTAGCACAAAAAAGGTCCCTTGCAGCTCAAAGGTTGTGAGCTTGCATTTTACAAGTCTAGTTTTGCAGCCCTCCACCAGTAATTCATGGCAAATCAATATGAGGAAGAATTCTCAATGGAACTTTAGAGACGAACAAATGAATAAAAAAATTTGTTGTGTAGCTTTCACAAAACCATCTAATAAGAGACTTCAAGAAATTCCTTAAGACTACCTCGTAGGTTTTCTTGCCAAGTAGACCAATGTGGGATGAGAAACATTCCTAGCAATAGCACTGAAAGAAATACTAGTATTTATTTAATTTAACTAGTGTGCCTCGTAAATTGTCGTGATGAGTAATCTTTCTGTTTACTGGTAACAATAGCAAATAGTGGAGCGGGGGTCGTATAGGTACTTAGATGCCAATTGAAAGTTACTTATAAGTTCTAGATCTACTAATCTTATCCAGTAAATAGACCCAATACCTAGTAAAAAAAACTTTTAAGGTAGTGATTGTATGGTCTGTAAATTTACTAGTCATTTTGGTGACTTTAAGAAGTTATTATATTTTTTAGTGTAAGATGACCTCGTGTCTGTTGTCCCTATTTTTAGATTCGCTGCATTTTAATTTTACTTTCAAAATTTTAGTGATTACAATTGCATTATACAATGGCATCTTATAAATATAGATTGAAACATACTCTTCAAAGAGAAAAAAGAACTAACAAGAAGAGTATAACATTTAATGACATAAAAGAACATAATTATAAAATGACAATTCTGATGCAATAACATTGAAAAAACCCCAACTAATATCTATTTTAAACACATACACACACAATAACTCTCTTTTTTTTCTATAACATGCTTCTGAGTTGGATATAATAATTGCTACTCTGTAGTAGAAAAACATTATATACTTATAAAAAAAAAAATAGATTTCTTCTCGGCAAAAGATTCCAAAAAATAATGATCAGAAGCAGCTACATTCACAGTATTATATACATATAATTACATCGTTTCACACTGTAACACCTATTACATAAAAATATATAGCGCTTTCATTCATTGATGATCGATATATTAGCACCTGCTTAAATCGAGAAACTAGACTTTCAAAGAAACAACATTGCAACGCCTTCCGAGTTCTTCATCGAAATCAAAAAGTTATGGAACGCAATAGAAACACATCCGTAGTTTACAAAAAGTTCATGAACATGCATTAGCCTTTATGCTGATTTACATTTTCCTTAAGAATATTAATGACGTATAAACGAGGGATGACAACGTTCCGTATTAAAATTTAATCATCTTAAGGTTACTTGTGAACACTAGTTTATGATAAGTATACTATAAGACAATATGTGACAAGAATGCTAATTTATTTACTTCCTATGTTGAGATTATATAAATTCTTTAAAGAAGTTTGGAATAAAATAAATAAAACTTAAAAAACATATAGTATACAGTGTATTTGCAATAGATGCACTGTCAAAGAGACACCTAGATATTTCTATGCAAGGCCCCCCCTTTTTTTTTCATACAACGATAATAACACAATTATTTAAGGAATTATTACAATTAGATACTTCAATGTCGTAAGGAATAAAAATTTAATTTTGTGCTTTTAGGCAATAGATGCACTGTCAAAGAGACACCTAGATATTTCTATGCAAGGCCCCCCCTTTTTTTTTCATACAACGATAATAACACAATTATTTAAGGAATTATTACAATTAGATACTTCAATGTCGTAAGGAATAAAAATTTAATTTTGTGCTTTTAATAATATTATTCTGTATTCTTTCAATCATTCGAAACTCTTAATCTATATGTATTGATTAAATGTCGCAAAGCTTGGCGTTTGTTTTGAAATGCAATGTATTGCACTGTCGTTTTACAGTAATATTTCTGTATCGCTTCGTTCCTAAACGGTTGTTTGCTTTGTAAGAGCATCTGTTTTTGTATTATTTCTCAGAATGCTAAATATCCTTAATTTTTTGCCTCTTAGGAAAAGTTTTCGAAATTCAGAGCGAAAACAATCACTTAAACTGGCGTATATAATAAGATCAACAGGCTTCCCGATAACAAAGGAGATGGTCAATAGAGCATTGTATACCCCTACAGCTTTAAGAAGTTGCGATCCATCTGAAGTTAAGATAATGATGATGTAGGTACAAATTGGAACTTCCTGTAGTATGAATGACACTCCAAGAATAATATTCATTTTCATCAAAATGATATATTTAACACGGCTTCTTTTTCCAGTTGAAAGTGCCATGCCTGACAAAAGTTTTAGGTGCTTTAACATTAAAACAGTAAGGAGACATATTAGAATTATATCAAAAATTGTTGGAATAGCCAACGAATAACCAAGCATAATAAAAATTATGAATTTTTGTAATATGGCAAAGAAAACACCATCATAAAAACCTGTATCAAAGTCCATTGCGCATGCTTCGATTACTTTTAACCTGTTATCTCTTTCAGAAAGTTTAAAAGTCCATATTCCTTTTAGGGGCATGATAATAGGCAACACAAAAAAGAATGCCAGAAAAGCCAGGTTCAACATCGCAAAAATAATGACAAACTTTTTTAGCTTCCAACTTTTGCATTTCAATGGAAAGGCAATAAGAATATAGTGGGTAAAAGACATCATACATTTGATCCAAAGCGATGTTCCATGCAAACCATTTTGCAAATAAAAAGAAAAAAGTAAAACACGGCACATTTTATATTCTATGTAACCGTAGTCCAAATCAAAGAGACGAAGAATCAGATCTCGAATTCCGGTCAGAAGAGAATACAGAAGATCCAGGACCATTATCGTGATGAGGTACATCTGGGTGTAACCGAGTAACTTAGCACGAAAATTGGGTCTATTAAAGGATCACTTCATTATAAATAGGGATCTGACCTATAGGACCGGGCTTGGTTTTTTTCTCTACAAAAAGCTTGTCGATTTCCGTTCCGATTAATGACATTAGGCTAAATACATATAATAATTTGTTTTTCCTACATTTTTATTTCAGTTAGTAGAGGTAGGAGGAACCCTTTCATTGATTTTCTGAGTTTGTTATCTCCATATGTACTAATTGATATTTGTCTTTACTTCTCTTGGTTCATAAAGGTAGTGTCTAATGTCTCTGAAATTCCGTGGATGTAATAATACATGTCATTAATGTGTGCAAATTATATAGGCCTAAATGAAATCCAAGGGAGTGCATTTACTGAAACATGTAGCCAAAATCAATGTGATATAATTATAAGGAATATATACAACTGAAATTCATCGCAGCTCAATGCTGCCAAGAATACCTGTATTGAGTAACACATAGTGAGTTATTCTTGTCCTCGGAGAAAGTGTGCTTATAATGAGGTTCGTTCCGCCTGACTGAGAACTGTACATTGGATTGTTACGATTTGATATCTCTTTAGGGTTTCTTATATATCAAGAATGGACATGCATAAAGGATAGATAATTGAAGGAAAAATACACAGATATATATAAAAAAAAAATCTAAATAGTCTTTGAAAAGGCGAAATTTAAAAGTTTAAAGTGTTGTACCAGGTGGATTCGAACCCCCAACTTTAAAAAGAAAGTATTCAAGGTGCAAAAGTCAGCACTTATATCAACTGAGCTAGTCTGACTATAATATTGAACAGTTTAAATTTTAAGCAGGTGATGAAAATCAGGTTTCCTTATTTTTTGTAGGTTTTTTGTGAATTTCGAACCCATGGCAGGGGTGCCCCTAAAAAGTCTTATCTTAATTTATTCCTTACATCCTAACCTATCAAAATATCACAATTTTGTTTAGGGACAGGCCTGCCCTGAAGGACTTCAAGGCCAAAATTCATGCAAAAATTAATGCTTTTATGGACAAAATGGTGTTTTGGTCAACTTTGGAGGCTTATTGTAAAGTTGCAAATAATAAATTTGAGGTATCAAATACAAATTTGAAAAATTTAGACATATATTCGGTAGAAAACAACAAATAAAGATTGATTTTTAAATGTCGTTTTTTCCGGGATATTGTTCTCTCCTTTAGGTCAATTCTTTTGTTAAAGCGAATACATCCTTTAAAAGAAAAGGGTCATAATTAAACAGGCACAGAACATTCTTCAATGATTCTTTGTAAACTCACATATGTAATTTTAATATATGATAAATAGAATACCAATACTGAAATTCGGCCCTCGGGATGATATGGGGCCACTCGGGCTGATATGACATATGATATGGATTTTTGTATGTAATATTCTCTATTTATTACCGTATCTATGATTAGTCGCACTCTTGCTTCCGTCTCTATACTAAATATGACCATGGAATGTTCCCTCAACATTATTAATAGATGCACATTAGGCTCACGGCGGGAGATGAGCGGGTACAACTCCTCCTAGGTACATAATGCAAGCTCTGAAATTTCTAGGGGTCTGCATTTATGCCCTCTTCACAGAGTATAACATTGTTTATAGTATTTTTTTCAGGTCGATCACTGTTTATTTTCTTTTAATCTTTTCATTTATGAATTGTTTGTTTCTTCAAGAAAATATTCTTTGCTTTGTCATTTCTTTTCCAGGTATTTCGGCGACATCATTATATAAGATCAATGACCTCTTTTACAGTAAAACGATGAGACCTGTATAAAAAAAACTGGGTTTTTTTCCTCAAAATCGCAATGCGTCAGACAGTGTGCAAGGAATTTTATGGTTTGTTTTTTTAACGACCCTTTAAAAATTGTTCAATTGTATAATGAACCATGATCACTTGCTGTTTGATGACTTCAGACTTACATGTAGACCCATTCTTGACACAAAGTTTGAGTGGTGAGAAGTATCTATTCCTAGTACCTACATGTACCTTAACACGGGACCTCAGTTTAAACGTTGTTCGTGTCCCCCCTGGGGGATTGGATCCCATCCAAGATGCTTGAGGGAATGCCTTAATTATTGCGTCACGCGGCGAAAAATATTTTTTGTTTGAATTAAAATATCATACCATGAATAAAATAAAATATAGATGACTGGTTTGATTTACTTGCAATGAATATACCATCGTAAGTGTCTCAATATACAATCAATATCAATAGAATTATATGCCTAAAAATATGGTTATTGTTAAAGTGAATAAAGTAAAGACCAATTGATAGTTTAGTGCTACAAATTATTGTGACATTATTCATGAAAATAAAAATCATTATTAATCAAATGTTTATTTTTCAAAACAGATCTCAAATACCGTATTTATGATAAAATATTTTTAAATTGTAATGAGAGTTGAAGGAACATTTTTTCAATGCATTAATTTCAACTTGATATTTGCTGATAATGCGATGATCTGACTTATTGAGTGGCGTTGCAAAAACAAACACCAACAACAAACAAATGAATATACAGATAGACAAGGATGAGTAACTACCTCAGACAATGTGGCTATTTGTACAGAAATATGGCTTCGTTATGACGTAAAAGTCTTTCAAATTGAAAAGTAACAATGATTCATTAAAAATCATGATAACAGAATTATTTTAAGCTGATACTTACATAATGTATGACTTTTTTTAAATTACAAAGTCAAACAAGTTATCAAGTTTGATCTATGAGCGGTAGATCGTGTGATAAGTCCTCTGATACGTCTTCTCTTTGCTATATCTTTCGCCCGCGTGGCGCAATGGTTAGGGCGTCTGCTCTAGAGTCGCAAAGTAAGGAGTTGATCCTTACGTCACGGGTTCGAATCCAATTGTGGGACGTATAGCCCGGTCATTCGGATGAGACCATATAATCCGAGGTCTCGTGTCGCAGTAGGTGCTGGCACGAAAAAAGATCCCTCCATCGGCGAGTGGTGGTGTCTGCATGAGTGAAAATTTTCGAAAGGGACGTTAAACAAGATACAATCGATCAATCTTTACTATATCTCAGGATTTTAAATATTGAAAAAGAGATTTTTCTGCAAGCATTTCGTATCAAGCACACATACCCCATACCCACAACACACGCACCTTGATTATCTTTTATAAAATAAAATATGTTGAGATAACGAACGATACTTGAGCTCAAAAGCCCATTATACATTACAAAATAGGAGCACAGCAAGCATTGACCCCAAAACATTAGAGGTGGAATCAGGTGCCATGGAGGAGTGAGCTTCCACTGCCTTATGGTTACATCCACCATGCTCGTTGTCATGTTTGGAAAAAAGACGGAAAAATCCGTGGACAACTTAGTGTGTAGATATTGGCCATTCAGCTACGCATGAACAATTTCTTAAACGAGGTAAGTTGTAATTATTGACGAAAAAGTTGATGAAGCAAGAATATCAGCAATCTTGTTTAAATTCATCATAAGTTCCATGGTCGATACAATGACATAATCAGCAAATACAATTTATCATTAAGTCAAATGCTAGCTGACTTTTTTCGTACTGATTGTTAGGTCATTATTTACACAGAATTGTCCACAGATTTTTTCCATTATTTCCCGATCATGAAAAGGAGCACATGGCGATGTCACCGGTCCCAACTGACATTTTGGAGGTTCGTGTTTGCTCTGCTCCTATTTTGAAGTTAATGGACTTATGAGCTCAAATACTTTTCGTTTTATCAAAACATGTCATATTTTCAATAAAAACCATTACTCAAACATGTGTTGTCCTATTATATACATAAAATATATATAAATTTATCAGTAAAAATTGTTTTTTTCCTTATCAAATATGGTGGATGAAAGCCATTTCTCTTAAGGTAAGACGACGCGTTCCTCAAATATATCTTTTGGTATTTCTATGTATTGTATAAAAATTGTGCATATTTCTCATACTCTTGTGATTTCTACATAGTTTTCAATATGTTCTTAAAAATAATTACACCAAAGTTGAAATATAGGCCATTTAGATGATTACCCATATGTGATACACTGGACCTTCAGATATCCGGATGCTTCAGTATCCGGACGACTTTTCATAGGAACGAATTTTTTTAATGTTATTTTGTCTTGTTTAACTGGTTATTCAGATATCCGGACACTTCACACAATCGGACAAATTGACTAGGAACTAAAGCGTCCAGATAACCGAGGCTCCACTGTATATAAGAATATCACCCTGTGGTATATTTTGTCCAAATGCCTGGTAAGATACCTGAGGAAATTTGTTTAAGTACCTAGACTTCATTAACAAAAAAATATATATTTTTGAGGAACGTGTCGTCTGACCTTAATGTAAGTTGTGTCCTAGACAATAGAAAAAATTGCATGATAAGAACGGTCAATTAAGTTACTTAAACAGATCAATTATCCGCCTGACAGGCATCACATGACATGATTTGATAGAGTTAGGCCAGATTATGGGAAAGCGTTATATTCCTAACATTAAAAATTAGTAGACCCACTGACAAACTGATAAAGGGGAAGTGCAAAATTTTTTACAACCCTATGTATCTTCAAACAAAAGGTAATCATTGCTTTTGACTGTATATTATTTCCTTAGTATATGTTAAAGATTTAATATTGTGAACCAGCTACATGTATGTTAAACTGAAACTATAATTTAAATTGGTTGTTGTTATCCATGAAATCAAGGCATGTAAAAGTAAAACTCACTTAAAAGACTAGTACATTTACTGTCCATACAATTAAAAGTAGTTTTACTAAATATTGGATATGTTTAATAGATAGCATTAGTAAATTTAGAATTTATAAGTAACTTTCACTATTTACATGTATCTAAACGACCCCCGATCAAATAAACACCTACTCAAGGCTCACTAGTTAATTCCAAAACATTTCTTATAACACAGTTTAATCGATTGTATCTCAGAACTTTGTATTTCCCTAATAAGCTAGAATTTTAAAAAATAATATAGATAATTTTTTTCAAATTAGATTCTTAATCATGTTCACTAAATTGTCGCAGGTACATTTCTCTTAAACATCGAGAACAATTTCAACGAAGCATCAATTTATTTCTAACATTAATATGAAAAACAGATAACGTTAAGATGGCGGATACGTGTATGAGCGTGCTACAGGCCGATAGTGGGCAGTGACGGGGTAGGAATGACGTGAACCACAGCGATGCCAGTAGTACTCAGCGCGTGCCAAACAGGCTTCTGCATTGGTGTCTGTGAAATTAAATTTATATATGAGTTAACTGTAAGCTGCTATCATTGGAGCAGTACAATGTCTTTTTTTATATAATTTATAACATGCAAAGTTATGCTTAAATGAAAATTCATAAAATATTACACAAAAAGTATTTTTGTGGTAAGACATGTAATTTGTATGATGATTTTAAAGGTCGTATAATTTACTTTTCAGCTAAAAATAAAAGACTGTTTATTTTTAACTTCACCTGAACCAGCATTGGATGCCCCTAAAGCATCGTAAAAGGAAGTATGTATTGAAGAATCTGCTGCACATGCGTCCATTTGAATCCAACATCCGGCGCCTGCTGTCACAGTTTTACCTATAGAAATTGATTTAATGAAAAGATAAAACTACAAGTATCAGCTTAATTCAGACCTACTACCTAGCTGAAAAAAGAACAAATTCTCTATGTTATAATTACTAGATATATATTTAGCAAAACTTTGAATTTTACTCGTATTCCCCACACGCTATTTAATTCTCTCTGCATTTTGGAAAAAAAGTAAATCTAATTATACTGTGGTTTCAACCATTTTTGTTGGCATCAATTTTCGTAGATTTTGTAAAAAAGACGTTTTCGACGACACATACTTTCATGGACAAAAGCATTGTCTATACAAATAAATCTCATGTTTTAATTCAATGAACATTTGAATTCGGAGCTCTGCTCAACAACGAAATCCTCGAAAATTGGTGCTCAAGGAATATTGATGAAACCACTGTAAATAAAATTGAACAAGATAAAGAGGAAATGATTTAAGAATGGTTAATAAATGTTTATGATGTATAAATATTCCCGTAAACAAACTTTACATGTATATATACAGCACATTCAAGAGACAGATACTTTGGGAAAATAATGGATATGTTACACTGGTATCAGACAGAAAGTTTCAGCCGTTTTGACTCGAGCATATCTGATTGTTATATACTAATGTGACATTTTTTTTCACAATTTTTCTCAGACGATAAAATGCAACGTCAATAGCGATTTAATATGAAAAAATTATGGAAAGATAAGTCTTCATACATGTTTGTATTGGCAATATATGAATTATGATATCATAAAATTGACTACCTGTTGGAAGAAATATACTTGTGTACGGGTAATCAACATGGCTACCACAATAACGATACTGTGCGAGAGCACGTGACAAACAGTTATCCTGCACGTGAGAGGCGTTCAATGCACGCTCGGCATATGCATCGTGATGGATAATTCCTGTGCTTGGAACTTTGTAGTTGTGGTCAGGGCACCCATACTCTGCAAAGTAGCAGCCTTGATTTCCTCCCAACGTCATTGCCCCTAAAATCAAATGTAATCAAGTATAAATCCGTGTATTTAATACATCATTGATTGCATACACAAAATTATGAAAATATATTTTCTATATAAAAAAAATATTATAATTAAAAAAAAAATAATTCGGTGATTTATATCTGCGAAATAATTTTTTCATGAAATGCACTGACACTTGATTGTTTTATGTCTCTTGTAAGATAATTTCATTTCTACAAGACACGTGAATAGGTGGAATAGGAGTCTAAGAGCTTTGATAAAAATGTAAAATTTTAAATCATGATTTTTTCGAGGTCTTTAACCTTCCGTATATTAGTCTTCATCGACTCCTAGAGAACCCTTGATTAATATTCTAAGAGGTCTTTAACCCGTAGACTCCAAACAATTTATATAAAACATCATCAGATTATAAATTATTTACATTTAAACAGGACCAGTCCAATGAACATTTTTTGTTCTGAATGTGTAAAAGCATAGACATTCAACCTGTCCATATTAGATACGCAGTATTCATCAAAACTACATCATTACCAGTTGGTCCAAATATGACGTGGAAATATGATTCTCTTCCACAGTACTGTACGTAGTGTGAGACTCTTAGGAGACAGGCAGACTGGGTGGTACTAGCCGCGTGATCAAGGTCTTGATGGAACTGAGTGCTACTTTTGGATATCAATTCGGGATGAGCAACACATTTCTCTACGTACAGCCAACATCCTGTTTGAAATAAATTATCATATCGAACAGCTTTTCATATAACTTTCCAAACCATATTACAGATTTTGGTTTTTTTTTTCGGATGGTTATCTAAGGTGGAGGAACTTATTTCATTTTAGAAAAATCATTAAAAATCTTCTGCTAAAATACAATCTAAGATTGTTTAATATACTAGTAGTTTTGAATTTCAAAAATTGCCAAATTTTAATGGATAATATGACTCTCTTACCATGTTTAGGTGTTGAATGAATGGTATTAGGAGCGGACCCATCGGGTAAATAAGAGCCCTTTGGTGTGTTCGTTACTGGTGCATAGGTTGTGCATGGTGAAGGGGATTTTGAAGAAGGTACAGTAGGTTCAGTGTATTCTGAAGCATTAATCTTAGAAATACAGTGATACTCTCTATACAGACAAGTGAAGATCATTTAAACATATTAACTTGATAAAAACCTAGTAAATTTAATATCATTCATCATAAAGGCTCTTCTGCTGGTTCCTTATATATATGAATTCTGATGCATTTAATGATATCTAAAAGTAAGTTAATTAACAATCTAATTGTATTTTTGTTTTGCAAAAGTTTGGATTAAAAGTAAGATGTTCATTTTCTTTTAGAAATATATAATTAAGCATTACCGTGAACAATTTCATTCAAATTCAAATGAAATTTTTCTTAAATTGATCTATCATTTGTTACATACGTTTGCTGTTATATGCAGGCCCTACTGGGAACCGTGGACCAATTTCACTCAGTTGCACTGGGGTTGGAAAATGAATTCTGTTTGTAAATTCTGATAACCGACATCTTGGTCTGAAATCTTTCTCATTTATGTTGTAGAAATCAGATCTAAGGTCTGTCTGAAATATTAGGACTGGTATGTTCATTGATTTATTCTATATTATCATTAAACTTGAGATATGTAAATACATAGCCTACGTCTTCAATGTAACAATGTAAGCTGAAATGGAAAAAAACCTGAAATACAAACTGAATTCAAACAAAAAAATATAGCTCAAATGAAGTGACTGAAAGGTGGTACAATCATAAAGTTTATGACATAGTTCAGGGATAAAAATATAGGATCATAAATTACTTAGCCATATCGTTTTTTAAAGTTAAGACGCTGTGAAGAAGAATATTATTTTTTAGGAAAGCAAGGGTAGATCATGCTTTAATCGAAGAAGAATAGACCAAGCCAAGCTATTTAAACTCACATAACCATTGCCCGTCACATTAAACCATGATGGGTTTTGCACCAATCCATTTATAAAGGATGTCTTCGCACCAAAAAATATATTGCTGTAAATCTGGTTTCCTGTGGAAATAATTACTCGTATTTTGTTTAAAATGTGAGAAATCATTAAAAGGGATAGAGTAGATACTTGTATTTAAATAATGATAATTCGACGCAGTACAGACATGTACATGTAACAATGATGAACTTTCAGTTTAAACCCAATGAATATGAAAAAATTGGATTATAATTACGGTGTATGTATTCCAACTTCCATGAAATATTCTTCAAAACACTATTAGTAGTTACTTTTAAAGCAAGTATGAAATACCCATCACTTTTTTCAGATGGAATATTTACCATACCTCTGGGTTCACTCGGGCTGTTTGCTTCGATCACTGCCAGTTTTGGATATCTTGAAGCCCAAAGTCTATTTTTAAAAGGCACTTTCTATAAAAGAGAAATTACTTGTCATTTTATAAAGACATTTCTAAGCCAGGAAAATCAAATTCTTTCAGCTGTTTCCCATATACCTGTAGGGATTTGTACAGTGTTATATCGTTTGTATGAGCTGTCCCCCTGTGGTCAACTTGCATGGCGGACAGTGTTGCATTGTAGAAAACGTTGTTTCTAATAATGTTATCTCGTCCACCACCAATGTTGACATGAACTTCATTCTAGAAAAAGAAATAAAAACTCTGCTACATATCCATACATTAATAGGTTTGATTTCTGAGAACCGTTGGTTGCTTTAATCACTGATGTTATCAAAAACCATCTCTGACTAATACTAATAAGCTATTTTTTGCTAAAAAGTATTTTCAGATAAAAACATTCAAATAGATTAAAATTAAAACCATTGTTAAGATTATTTCATAAACCCTCCTTCCTCAATAAAACCTACCTTACTAAGAAAGAGTGCACATTTACATTATTTTAAATAAACTACTTTAAACCTCGAACCTCGATATGAACTTTCGGCAGAAAGTCATACAAGTATAAACACCTTATGTTATATTTTTGTTGTAAATTTTAACATTCTTACGTCGAAAAACACATTGTCCTCAATAGTAACTGAGGAGTATTGGTCATCTAACATTATACCCCTGACATCTGCACCGGGGACGAAACGAAGCGTATGGTGAATGTGGTTTTTGCGAATAATGTTACCTCTCTATAGAAATAAAGTATACAAAATAATCACATTAAAAACATGAACATTTATCATGTACATTTAGGTGATTTGGAGTCTTTGAAATTGTAGCATGTAACATATGAATGTCTGTTTCAATTTTTTATCGAAATCTAAACGAGGTCATTATAAAGGCAAGGTCTAAAAATGAACACATACCGACGTCCAGTCTCTCCCCGCGTGAATACCACCACAATCCGAACTATTTTGACACGTGTGGTGCACGTGGTTGTACTCCATCACCTGATCATTGCCCTACAAAATAAAAATTGATTGATTGATTGTATGTTGTTAAACGTCTCTATCAAGAATTATTTCACTCATATGGAGACGCCACTACTTGCCGGCGGAGAGCTAAAATATTGTCCTTTACTCGGCAATCAGGGTCATTGAGCAATGAGGGATCTTTTTTCGTGCCAGCAGCTACGGCGACATGAGAACACGGTTTATACAGTTTTATCCGAAGGCCCAGTCAAAATAAAGAGAGGAACGAAAATTAACTTTAACACTACAAAAATAAATGATATTTTAAATTATATTCAATATCAGTTTCATAATTTAGACGGCTTTTTTTTTAAAGTCTTTTATTCAAAAATCTAAGCTTTGTTTCTTTTATAGTTACCTATTTATCATTTTACACGTAGGACCCACTTCAATCATGCTAATTAACTTAAATAAAGATTCGGTCTTAGCTAAACTCAAAGCTCACAAATAGCAGAAACAGAATTTTTAAAACGATTTTTGTTGTTTTGTTTAGGTTGTTGTAAGCATGTCTTTGCATATTGTAGCCTTACCTACTATCCCAACAGACATAGCTACATGTACAATCAAAGGTCATTTGATTCTAGAGTTTCGATTCAGATGAGGCAATTTCATGTTTTATTTCTCTCAATAGCCCAAAAAAATAATGATATGCCAAGATACACAGGGAGGATGCTAAAGCTTCCTTGTATATTAACGCGATATGTCTTCCAGACGTCAAACAGAGAGACATTTTAAAATAAGCAATTAAACTCTTTGATAATAATTTCGTATTGCACGCTGATTAATACTGTATAATTTTTTATTTAAAAAGAATGAAAACAAACAACAAGATCAGGTAGCATCAGTTATGTTTTTTTATAATTATATATACAGCATCAATATTGTCTAAAATTGACAAGAGACGCATACAACAATTTCTTTCTGTTAGTACATGTAAGAAAGCGATATCGATTGAACAATCTCGAAAGTTTGATACTCACGTGCCATCGTATGGCCGTGTACTGACCAGTGTGCATGTTGTTAAATCTGACTCGTCCCCCAACACCACTCAGGTCCACGGCGTTAGCTCCCACCCCCGTCTCCCGGCTAAACCTCCAAATCAGATTATCCGTCACTAGATTTCCAGACGGGGTTAAGGTAGTAAGATCACCTCCTTAACAATGTCAAATGTGAAATTTCTTTATTTTATTGTATAAATAGTATACAAATGGTTGGAATACAATTAAGTTCTTTACTTCTTTCGAAATGTTCATAATGTCGATGACTATAGAAAAAAAACTGAATTCATTTAGAAACGGATTTCTTTTATACATACATTCATATATATATATATATATAACTTGTTGGAGTTTTAATGCTAGAAGGTAATATACATGTGTATGTCATATTAATAAATTCTTAATTGCATGTAAACGTATGCACATATTAATGTTTTATAAGACTATAGTCTTCTGTATTATATATTCTTGCCTTCAATAGAAATGCCTCCATCGCCATCATGCAGATTACAGCGGTTTATGGTGACATTGCGCGAATCCCCGGAGCAAATAATGTTATAGGAACCTGGAAAAGTTTCAGACTTACTTAATTAAACAGCACATTAATTATCAATTTTTAAAAAAAAATCAAAGAACTTTTGAGGACTTCCTGTTGTTTTAGTTGCTAATATTTTAAATGAAAAAAGTCTTTACAGAAAAAATAAACGTTATGTTGCAATATAATTTTAGTTAAAACTTTCAATCAAAATTCCAAATTAAAGATTCGTTTAATTTTTTGAATATATCTTTTACATTATATCTATTTAAAATGTTTAAAACACGTATATGCCAAGTTTTATGTGAAAACGAAAATTCCTTTTAACTTTTCGTCTTTAATAAAATGATCAATGATATAAGCAACAAATTTCAATTTTTAAACCGCGTATTCAATCTGTCTCATTCTTATTCATGCATAAGAACGCAAACATTCTATAGATATTCATGTGTTGATGTGATACTGACCCGTGTTCTTTATCTCCATTTGTTCAACAGTAACCTGCTTAACGTTGTGCCCCTTCAATCCAAATCTCCTGCAGGCCTCCAGAGTAAATCCCTTGAAAACTAAATTGCTGGATCTATCAAAACTGAAAGAAACGTAAAAGATAATTGAAATATACTAATCATGCAACATGTGCAATACATCTTAATTAATGACGAGAAATAATTATTGAAATTAAAAAACTTTAGTAAGCTTATTTTGTCATCATTCCTTCTTTAATTTATTGAGGACAAATTGAACCCAGTTTTCTTGATTTGTAAAAAAAATTCTTATTTAGCTCTTAAGGAATGACTCTAATTCTTGGCCAAATTATCGAGTATAATATGGTTTGGGTCAGTTTACGCTTTATAATCCGCGAAGCGGATTATAAAAAAGCGTGAACTGACCCAAACCATATTATACTCGATAATTTGGCCAAGAATTAAAGTCATTCCTTATAATTTAATTTTAAAATAATTAAACAACTGGAGGTGTAAAATTGTGTTGTTTTATGAGTTCAAATTTACCGCGCAATAATACAACCGTAGTAACGGAAGTGATGGGAAGCGAGGGGAGGTAAAAACTGATACATAGATCTACCACACATGATGCCTGTTTACACGAGGTAAGATCGAGCTACTGTTTGAAGTTAAAGGTACATTCATTAAATCTGGAATTTTCCATGAATCCCAAGGACTGGAAATGAGGGGATTGATGGATACAGATCATTCAGCTGGTTGTCAAGGGGGTGTGTTCCCATACCAAACCAGATTATACAAAATGTTATGCGTTCCTTTTTGGAAATCAACCAATGAGAGGCAAGAATACAAACAAAATTAAATTATAAAGAAATAATAGTCAACAACGACAGAATATTAACTGACTTCATACAGTTGTCTATCAAGGACGAATAAATAACGTCATGGTTGCTTATTAGTCCATTGGAAGTAGGCGGCCAAAGGTACAAAATTCCCGTTGATCTGTCAATGTAGTATTCTCCCTGAAAACAAATATTCATCCTCTCAAAATAAAACGAAGAATAGTCATTGACATTTGAAATAAGGAGTATCACATTATTTAAAGTAATTCTACTTGATACCGGTATCAATTTACTAATAAAAATAGCTCCTACCGGTTCATCAATTTCGCCCAAAACGTTAAGGAATCTGAAGTATCCACCCTGATTGGAATATTTTACATGTTCATTAGACTGGTTGTTGAAATGTCCTGTGAATTCAAAATGGAGATATCTAAACTTGTGATAAAAATTTTGCAAGATGAAAAGAATGAAACTTTTAAGGTTTGATTATACTATATTAACAGTGTTATTACCAATCCTAAAACCATAGTGAGTTGCATGTTGTAGTTCCACCACGTGATGTGTGGCGTCTAAAGTATTGACCTTAGCAGACAAATCAGCCCAACTCCAATACCTGTGGGAACAAAACTTAAAAAAAATAACTTTTTATAGCCTCTTTACTTACAAACAATTTGAATTTATAATATGTTTTTAACATATCACTTTTATTTTGACATCAAGTTCAGCATCGAGTAAAAGAAATATATCTACTGATTTCTGCAATTTAAGAAAAAAGACTTCCTGTAATCCTGTAATCATGTTTCATACCTATACTGTAAACTAGAGGTACTGTGAGCCATGAGCTCACTAAATGATACCCCTCCTCCCATAATGTCCATGTTTAGCTATACATGTATATTGTTTTACGGTAACGTGTAAAGAGGAATAACTCGTGGTACCCCCGATATCTAATGTTATTCAGAAGCCGCCATATCTCACGTCATAGGTAAGAATATAATGGCAATGTCCATGTTTTGCTATGGGAAACCTTAAATTCGACTTGGATCAAAAAGTAAAATAGGAGGTGCACAATGTCAATATGTAATAAAGATTCTGTAAAAGTTTCATTAAATTTCACTCTGTGGTATAAGACGAGTTGCAGATAAGAGATGGGTACCCCAAAGCCAAACAGACAGACGGACAGAGGGACGTACAGACGGACGGACGAACATACCGATTACTATATACCCTCCCACTTTTCAAGCGGGGGTATAATAAGGGATATCGAGATGTAATTGATATAAATATTATAATAGATCAGCGGTTTTTTTTTATGCGCCTAGATCGGAAGATCCAAGGCGTATATTGATTTTGTCCTGTCTGTCTGTCTGTCTGTCTAGCTGTCTGTCTGTCTGTCTGCAAACTTTAACCTTCGCCATAACTTTTGAACCATGAATGGTAAAGATTTCATATTTGGTATGCATACTCCACTAATCAAGATCTTTCAAATGACCTCAAGGCTAATGACCTTGTGACCTTGACTGTGACCTATATTCTAAAAATAGTTTTTCTTCTGCAAACTTTAACCTTCGCCATAACTTTTGAACCTTATAAGATAGAGACTTTATATTTGGTGTGCATACACCACTGATTAAGCTCTTTTGAATAACACCATGGTCAATGACCTTTTGACCTTGACTGTGACCTATAAGCTAAATATCGTTTTTTTTGTCGGCAAACTTTAACTTTTGCCATAACTTTTGAATGGAGAAAGATAAAGATTTAATATTTGGCATGTATACTCCAGTAATTAAGTCCTCTCAAATGAAACCAAGGTCACTGACCTTGTGACCTTGAGTGTGTCCTAAAGGGTGTTAAGAAAGTTCATTCCACATTTTCATTTTTATTTTCGATGAGGAGATATTTAAAATTTGTGATCTTTCATGTTTACAGACTTCATTTTTGCCACTGATAAGGTTTTAACTGTCTTCTGTTGAATCAATAAGGGGAGGGCATGTATTAAAAGATATTATGTCTTTTTAGAAAAATTAGGAATGACGTATATTTGTGACATATATTTAGCACACAGGTCAAAACATCCGTCTGTAAAAAATTTCAAAATGACAAACCTATTCGTTTAAATGGTGATCTATCGTTCTTACACCTTCACTTATCAACTTGTCTGATGCAAGATAAGATAAGACAAAACAAAAGTGAATTATCCTTTATTTTCACTCAAAATGACCAGCATCTCTATCATTATAGTGCTTTAAAGATGTCACATATATTTTCATATGGAAGAAAAATCCTTTAGCCTCCTGTTAAAAATGAATTGCTTTAAATCTCATGCACACTCTCGTGACTTTGTCAGACTTGAAAATTCATCTCTTAAGCAATACTTTAAAATTTTTTAAAATATTTCATCATGGAACGAAATTTCTTAACACCCCTTATATGCTAAAAATAGCTTTTTTGAACCTTCACCATAACGTTTGAACCATGAAAGCTAGAGACTTCATATTTGGTGTGCATACTTCACTAATCAAGTTCTTTTAAATGACACCAAGATCAATGACCTTGTGACCTTAACTGTGACCTATATTCAAAATATTTTTTTTAACTTTGTTGCCGCCGGGCGCATAGTGTTTCACAAACACATCTTGATTTATTTCAAAGAAAGGAAACGCATCTTCATTGCTAAGAATCTCACTAATAACGGTCCTTCATATCCTCTTGGCCTCTTCCTTGAAAAAATATATATCCAATTTATATTAGTATTAAGATAACTTTTGACGTGATTTCAGATTGGATTGAAAGAATAATAGATTTCCTACATAATCCTTTTAAAGCTGTTGAGTAAAAAAAAAATATAGAGCCTTAAAATAGATCTAGCAATGCGTTTACTCTGTCTTTTTGGTATTACTAGATCTATTTTGATGTCATAATTAATTTAAACTTGCTATACTCCATACTTCACGGCTTTAATAAAATAATGATTAAAAATCAATTTTATCATATCCCGCTTGAAAAGCGGGAGGGTATATAGTAGTCGGTATGTTCGTCCGTCCGTCTGTTACGCTTTGGGGTAACCATCTCTTATCCGCAACTCCTCTCATACATGTACCACTGAATGACATTTGATGAAACTTTCACAGAATCTTTATTACATAATGCCATTGTGCATCTCTTATCTTACTTTTTGATCCGACAGATATTTTGGGTTTCCCACAGCAAAACATGGACACTGCTATTTTATTCATATGGGAGGTGGGGGGTAACATTTATTGAGCTCATTGCTCACAGTACCTCTAGTTAAATTCATTTTTATAACGTGCAATGTTTAAAAAAATCTCGAAACTAGGATCAAATTGATTAATGTAATAATTTTAAAGAACAGGCTGGGTATATCTGACAGTGTATAAGGAACTCGTTAAATCTATATAGCTGGGGATCCAAGATAGGTTTGCTATATCCGTGAATAGGGCTGGGCAATAATATCGATATTTCAATATATTGCAATACAATGACAAAAAATATCGTATCGCAATACGATTTTGTAATATCGATATATTGGCAATATGCTTAGATTAGGGAATTTTGTCATTAAATATAAAAAGGGACTTATGAAAGTTTGTTATTAAGCCAAACAGTAAGTCAGAAGTTTTTTTGTGGGAACATCTCAGAGCATAACTTAAATGAAATCAACAAGTTTTTTTTTTCTTGTTGGTTACTTATCATAGTTATGTACATTCTGCATGTAAATTAAAGTAAATATAGTAAGAAAATGCCGTTTATGTTACATTGAAAATATTGCAATACATATCGCAATACAGTTTAAAATATCGCAATATATCGCGATACGAAATTCCGGCTCAATACCCAGCCCTATCCGTGAATTTGCAATATCCGTTTTCGTGCTAAACAAGTTTTACTGTATATTTTCTTAAATATTTGTAATTAATATGCACATTTTCATTGAAACTATCTTCAAATTTGTACAAAATAGTTTTGTTACCAATATCCGTACGTCCACAGGTCATTTTCGGATGACCACCTCCTCGGTCTGTCGCTGTCGTAAGAAAAGCGCCGCCCATGAGTTCCACTCAAGACATTTTTTATATTAATGAAACCTTCATTTGGCCATCTCGCCAATCGGAGAGGGGCTCCATTATAGAATATCTCCAATGGTGCCTGTCTGATTGTGTAAAATCCGTATGGAGTTAATTGTCCAAGGTCTGTTATGCCCGCATCAGACAGTCTCACTTGATATACCTGAAAGATGAAAAGAATGCTTAAAATGTGACATGTATTGAAATTAGTTAGCCCTTTTCATATTCCTTCACCTTGACAGAATCGCATGAATACCGAAAACAATTTATCTGCCATTCTGTGTATTGCTGATATAGAGAAAGAGTAAGTAACTAAATGGTCAAAGTACATTGTTCCGGGATTCAGCTGGGAGACGGTGTAGGATGGAATGGTTAGTCACTCTATGAAACAAGTTACTAGGTATCCTTTTCCCGCCTGTCTGAAATATTTCAAATTTGTATTTCACTTTATTTTCTATTAGCATCTTTGAGGTCTGAAGTTGAAAAGAAAGCAAGTTACATATAAATGGAAAAATCAAACGTATAGGGAGGTGTAGAAAGTATTCATTCTATTTAAGCGGGTACAGATTATAATCTTTTTTCGTTACACAGTACTTAGATGGATATACGAGTAATACACAAAATTAGATATTATCGTACAAGTAAAATGCATCCTTTTGAAAAAGAAAGAGTTTCAAGAAAGATAACAATTTTAGACAAAATACCACATGGACTTCCTGGTTGTTATATGCCTGGATGGTGAGTGTGTGGGGGGACTGTCGATGTATGTACAGCGGAACGCCCAGATCATGGTAGCCGTGCATCAAATTAATGGTCACATCTAATAAAGTAAATCAGTTTCGAGAGTAAATAGAATCATAACTAAAAACCCACAGATGATTCAAGAATTCTGACAGTAATATTTTACCTGTATTTTGCAAACTAGGTAAACTCAGAAGGGTCACAGCTTTTCTTAGTGTTTTGATTGGATTATGAAGATCTTGTCTGAATTTAAAACAAACTGAATATGAATTTTATAGCTACATCATATGAGATAAAATTTTGAAATTTAGTGTTTTCCCCCTTGGCGATAAATTTTGCAGAACTCGTTTCTACATTTTTAAAAAACAAACACCTACATTTTTTTCTTCAGTGGGACTTACTCGAAAATACACGTAGCTAACTTTTTGAAATGTCAAAATAAAGAAATTTAGAGACAATACTTCACATATACCCATCGTTATGATCATTTCCATGTGGTGACACATAGATGTTCACAGCCTTTGGAAGTCCATCTAGAATAAAAGAGCTGGAGTTGACAATCAACACAAAGAGCAATGTGGCCACAAGCATCACCGTGTTCAGAAATTAAATTTTGTTCAGAATCTATATATTTCGTAAAATGTTGGTCCAAACTAAATGTTTACTTGTACTATCAAGGAACAAACTAAAGATAATTATAAGAAGATAAGAAAATTTGCATAATGGGTCCTCGATACGGAACCTAAGAAAGGTCATAGGGAACATATTTCGTTATGTTATTCATATATTTCAAATACAATAATATTGCCTTTTTTCTTCTTTGGATACTTTGAAGGAGAGAACGTTTAATCGAATATGGAACTTTTAATGGAAAGGGAAGTAAATCAAACATTCAGAAGGCAGAAGAGAATTACGATTCCGAACTTGACAAAATATTTTCGTCCATGTGCATGTAGATTTCAAATCAACTTAAAGCTGTCAATTGATTTCTTCAAAAAACTAAGAAATCAAAATTAAGGAGAAAATAAAAAAAAAATTTGGTGATAACGAACAGTAATCAAGATCAAAAGTCCATAAAACAATACAAAATAGGATCAGAGCAAACATGGACCTCCAAAACATCAGAGGTGGGATCAGGTACCATGGAGGAGTGAGCATCCCCCGCCGACCGGTCACATCCGCAGTGTGCACCTTTTCATGATCGAGAAATAACGGAAAAATCAGTCGTCAATCCAGTGTCAATCCAGTTTATCAATAATTGCTTAACAATTAGTATGAAAAATTTCAGTCAGCATTTGACTCATTGATTAATTGTATTTACTGACAAGTCATGATCGGACATGTAACTACTATTGATCTAATGCTTTTTTCAATGTTCAATTATGTATTATATTTTATCATGATTGTCTTTCTTTGTTCATGTGAAAAGTCTATATATTACTTCTAACAGCACTAAAATGTATTTCACTAACATGTACCTTCTGTTATTTTTGTGAAATACAAAGGTGAAACTAATTGCTCCATAACTTTCAATAAACATAAAAGGTAGATGTAAGGAATAAATATTAGGAATAGTTTCTAGGTAGGAAGGGAATACTAAAGTCTGTGCAATTTCTTTACGAACACTATTCATAATTTTTAACAAGCTTTGGCTGTAAGAAGAGAAGTGTACAGTTTATCCTGAATTGATTTCCAAAAGGAACATTCGATTTTCACCAGAGCGCCTGATCCCATGGTCAGTATGGTCAGTATCACCTAGTCTCTCTGTATTCAAACGTGTATACTTTAATTAATAAGAAGACCGAAAGAAAATCTAAGCGCACACTGCAACAAAAATCGATTTATTTTTAAATTTCTGCACTAACGTTATATGGAGTTTGAATATAAGTACTTTCCATGTAACATTATTGAAGAACGCAAAAATGATATTTATGTGTATTGATTTACTTATATTCTATTGAAAATAAGTGTTAAATTTATCATGTAAATAAAAAAAATAAATTCATGATTTAAAATGAATTGTGTGTTTCAATAAACACAACGTATTAAAGAAATTAACTTCTTATAATTGTAAAACCCTACCCTTACGTATTCATCGTTCATAAGTCAACTTCTAAAGATTGGACTTTGACAGCAGGGGCTATGTATCACACCCAAGCCTCTTTCATTTCTCTTCACTAAGATAGTGTGCTGAAGGAAAACCTTCAAGAGTACTGTGCAACAAAAATATATTCAAGATGTGGTGTAAATCAGATGTCGAGTCCAAAAAATTCCGAACAACTTGTGGACATTTTGAAATTTACCAAAATCAGATTAAAAACTTACGACTCTTAAACTTTTTACACAACCATTCCCCACGATAAAATAAAGTCAATGTCTTTTGATTTCGTTGACATCTGTTTTTTTTTTCATAAAAAAGGAATCCGTAAATTTACTGAAATTGTCATTGGTCATCTGTAAAATTATTTCCTTAAAAAACATTCTGATTGTGTACACAAGTACCCTAAAGTTGACATCAAAAAGATGCGTGAGTTTCTAATTGACAATATCTATGTCATTTTTGAAGAGCAATTGCGCCCAATAATTAACAGACCTATTTTTGTATTCATATGAATTAGAATTTGTCCAAACTCTTGTACGTGAAACGAAGCAAACACTTGATGTGATCTACAACTGGACATTTAGATATATCGACGTATCAATTAGCATTGGTAATATCCATTCTTTTGTCGATACGATATATCCTGGTGAACTTGAGATAAAAGATACCACAAAGTCAGACACATCTGTTTCATATTTGAGTATTTTATTTGAAAAAAAAACGTTAATGGTAATCTTACAACCAAGCTACATGTATATGATAAACGTGATGATTTTAACTTTATAATCGTCCAAATTCCCTTACTTATGCAGCGATATACCTTGAAGTTCGTCACCTGCATACGAAGTTTATTTATCCAAATTCATTCGATATGCAAGTGCATGCCCTACGTATGAACAGTTTCTAAAAAGAGGTAAATTATTGACAAACAAGTTGATGAAACAAGAATATCAGCAGTCTCGTTCAAAGTCATCATTTCGAAAGTTAAATGCTCGATACAATGACATTGTAAGCAAATACAATATTTCATTGAGACAAATGCTGACTGACGTTTTTCATACTAGTTGTTTAGCCATAATTTTATATCCCCCCCCCGCGCTAGAAAAGCGGGAGGGTACATAGTTATCGGGATGTCCATCCGTCTGTCAGTACGTCCGTCGGTCCGTCTGTTACGCTTTGGGGTACCTATCTCTTTTTCCAGAGCAAAACATTGACACTGTCATTTTTTTTTTTACAATATTGAGGGGTACCCATGTCTTATCGGCAGCTCCTAATATACCAACAAATGAACTTTAATGATACTTTCACAGATTTTTTTTATTACATAATACCTTTGTGACCCTTTTATTTTAATTTTTGATCAAATACTTATTTCGGGTCTCAAAGAGCAAAACATGACTTTCTTATGATATTGGAGGCGCGGGGTGTATCATTTAGTGAGCTCATTGCCCACAGTACCTCTAGTTTATGCCCAAAATTGATGACGTTTTTCCCGTTATTTTTCGATCATGACAAGGAGCACTCGGCGGGTGTGACCGGTCTGCATGGGATGCTCACTCCTCCATGGCACCTGATCATCCCACCTCTGATGTTTTAGAGGTCCGTGTTTGCTCTGTTCCTATTTTGTTTTGTTTTATGGACTTTTGTTCTCGAATATTGTTTGTTATCTCCATTTGTTTCATTTAAATGACAAACCAAGTAGACTTTTCAATTCATACTTCCTTACAAAAAAAATTTTTTATCTGAGTTTTGGTCATGTGCAATAATTAATTGATTATTATTTCTATACAGCATCCCAAGTGATAAAACTTTTCATGAGCTTTCACCTTTTAAAAGAATACTATTTAACCACATTTTAACTTTGAAGAATAATTTCAATTTCAGAAAATTTTATTCTGAAACAAAATACGCAATTATGAAATAAGTAAATCTTACAAGCATTCAGGCAAAATAATATACTATATCCGTAATAACAGATCAGAGTCTGTATTTTGATGCTAAAAAATCCAAATATGTACTTAATAGTATCTTTTCAAATTAAAGTTTCAAGCGTTCAAAGGAACGTCCCAAAGTTTGACATGATGCAGATTTAACTGACTATTTACATACAGTATTAGCAAATCAAGAGAGAGATCATGTTTAATAGATTTATTGTAAGAATGATGTCTATACATGTAACATTGCTTTCGTGTCTGTGTTTTGTTAAAATGTCTATTGGAATCATATTTACGTTGCTACAATATGTATCATAAAGATTCCCGACACTATCGACATTGTCTTAACTACCACACGGAAGGTTTGTACCTCAATGCCTTATCTTTATATCTTTTCTTTTACAAAAACGTGTATTCAGTTATTAGGCTATTAGTATGGTGGTTAATCCTTTTCACATGTAGAATTTTAATTTTCTTTGTTAAAAAAGAATGATCAGATGAGTATGTTCTTGTAGAGAAATTACTAGTCCTGGTTTTTATTTTTATATCTATCACCCGATATTCTGGTATTAAGCAAACCCTTGGTTTTATCAACATAAAAAGGCCTGCAAAGGGTTAATCATTTTCCGAAGACAACGTCATAAGATTTGCAATTTAGAATTTTCAAAGTTTGGGATGTGGTTTCTGCTAAAGCTCAAGTTACCCTAAATTATTTCAGAAAAAAAGTTCTAAAGAAATTTTAATTTCGTATGTTTCGATTTGCGCTTAAATTAAAGATTTTGCATTCAAACCATATACATATAATTGTACAAGGATGAATTTTGCATATTTCTCCTGAAGTGATGAAGGAAACCGTCTAAAAATCTATACTTCTCTGAAATGGAATAGATTAATTCGAAATTGTTAATGGTAGCTGCAAAAACGTACAGTTAGGAGTTTCGAATATATTTTTTTTACCGGATAGATCTGCTTATCAAAAGATTAATCGTGAGTATTGTTTTTAAATTCAAATCTGTTAGACATTTCTGTCTGAAGAATCTAAATTAAGAAGAGATTCTTTTCATGTTTATTGCATTCAAAAATGTATGACATTTCCATATATTCAAGAAGAAAATATCACTTGATGATGGTTCAATTTATTTAAATTTGATCGTTTTATCTAAGAAGAAAGGTCAAGGTAGCTACCTTTTCCCTGGGCATTCTGAATAAAAAAAAGAATAGTGCATTTTCTTTTATTTCAAAAAATTAAATGTTTTTCTTTTTGTATTAAAAGTTACTGTCGTATATGATCTTTACGGTAATATTACCAATTTGACATAAGTAATTCAACTAAATTAGTATTGGCTTATCTATATTTTCTTTATTTTTCTTTATTTTTAGGATATATAAGTTATTTTTCATGTTTTGATTATTTTAAATTTTTATTTTCACATATGGTAAAAAATTCATATAATGTTACAGAATGATTCAAAAATAAAAAGGTTTGACCGTGTGCTAACAAAGAATACATTTTTACGGATTCGGGGCTCAAAACTTAGATTGGAAGCTTTTTTTAAAGCCAACATAATTAAATTTAAATTATTTCTAAACTTTAAGATACATGTATATGTCATCTATATCATCATATTGGTGTATTCATTTTTTGTATGTTATGAACATTCCTAAATGTATATTGCTACGTAAGAGCATATTCTACTTATGAAAATTAATAAAACGGACAAGTTATTAATAAACTAGTTAATGTCACAAGATTATCAGCATTCTTTAAAGTAGTTATTAAGTAAGTTCTATGGTCGATACAATGAACATGTCAGCAAAAACAATCTTATTGTTAAGGGTCCTCCACACACACAAGGCTTATTCACCGTGTAGTAGGGCACATATGGGGTTTCGGTTAAGTAACATATGGGGTTTCAACTCCGAAGCGGTGATTTTTTGCATTTGGAAAATATATTTGTAAAAATCCGTTGCTAATGAAGTCTTCGGGGCCAAATGAAATGCGGACGGGTTGTAAGAATGTATTACCTTCCAATTTAGTGCAATAGGCTAGTTGAAAACGTTACGGATTCTGCAAACACTTCTTGACAGTTCAGTCGACTGGGAAAAGTTGTGGTGTCGCTGACTTTCTTTGCTCTATAATTTTCAAAACCGGACCTTTAAAGCTCATTTTAAGGATGGTAGATGAAGATTAATATAAAAACAATCCATGGAAACTTTTTTTTACCTTTCGCAGTCTCTTTTTTCTGTAAGAAATATAAATTTTTGTGGCCAAATTCTAATGTGCCTAACGGGGTTTCAAGGTTTGTTAACATAGGGGGTTTCAACTCAAAGGTTTTTTCTATGTTTGAATCTTTGCTTTCTTTCAAGAATATGGATTTCGTCCATTTGATACGAAATAAAAACGAATAGTCATATGTTAGGCAAAAAGTTTGGTTGTCACCTATGTTTAAAGATGAACAGATGTGAAAGCTCACTCAAGAGACAGGTTGCGCGTCATACACAAGCCGGGAGCACTTCTTCCAAGCATAACATTTTACTGTTGAAATTCTTCATTGAAAACTCTCACCTTTGTAGCGGTACCGCCAAATAATGGTATTGAAGAGTTGTGCATGAATAAAATTTGTTACTGAAAAGTGAAACCTACCCCCTTCCCCCCTACACAAAATATTAAAAAAAAAATCTTTTTGTTAGTGCATTTTTTTTTTGGTAGGAATTTTTCTCTGACCCCTATTAAATTTTTTTTAAAAAGGACGCTATGTCCCTGTATTCAATTGCCATAGAAAAATGCTTTGTTCCTCTTGTGCGTCTTGACCAGATTCAAAATAAACCTCCTTCCAACATTTTCCTAAAGGAAACCCAGTTCCATGTTTATGAGACGCAATGTGCCTCTATGTGAAACTGGTTTATTTGATTAAACGCCTTCTTTTATGTAAACGTATTCAATGGCGTTGTACATGCAGTAACATTGTATACAAATATACATGGAAAGCAGTGATTAAAGATATATAAGTTCCTAAAGAAGTGTTTTTTAAAGTTGTTTTTGAAAACATCAATAGACTTTGATTGATTAATATGCAAAGGTAGTTCGTTCCATAATTTAGATACATGTACAATGTTATTAAATTTCCGGTCGCAGATCTTTTATCTTACATTCAATAGGACTTATAACAGCCTTCGGAATTTCGGGAAATACGCAATCGTTAATTTGAATTCTATTTTGACAAAAGTTCAATTAAATGTTTCACCCACTGAACAGTTACACATAAATATCAGAATTTTAAATGACATCCTAGATAGATTTGATAGGTGTCCGATAGAGATTAAAGTGAGTATTCATGTATGTATATTTTTACATTCAAATTATTTTTTTTCTTTTAGAAATCCATTGGAAGTTTTATATAATTCCATTCAATATCCTATCAAACACACCAAACCTTATTACTGCGCAGTAGAATGCATAGTTGGAATTATATGCATTTTCAATACTCTTGTAAGGCTAAGATGTGTATTGTATTAACTCATATTAATTAAAATCAATGGAATAATTTAATCATCAAAATATAACATTTGTAACCCCCCCCCCCCCCCCCCGCATTTAACATTCAATGTCACAGACGGCTTTTAAAAGTACGTCAGGTCTGACATGCGCTTAATCCAGTAGAAAGTACATGTATAATAAAGTTTACAATTATGTAGAGATAAAACTAGAGAATGTAAATGTAAGTATTGGATTCTTATTTTTGGACTTTTGGCACTCTTACAGGACCGAAGATATCAAAAAATAAGAATTTGAGGTGCTTAAAAATCTTTGCACACCGGTGAAAAACAAATCTTTTGCCTTCCATTTGGCCATTCACTTTTGCTTCGTGATGAATGAACAAGGAATCTAGATCCAAAGATTTAAACATAGAAAAAAACCTTTGAGTTGAAACCCCCTATGTTAACAAACCTTGAAACCCCGTTAGGCACATTAGAATTTGGCCACAAAAGTTTATATTTCTTACAGAAAAAAGAGACTGCGAAAGGTGAAAAAAGTTTCCATGGATTGTTTTTATATCAATCTTCATCTACCATCCTTAAAATGAGCTTTAAAGGTCCGCTTTTGAAAATTATAGAGCAAAGAAAGTCAGCGACACCACAACTTTTCCCAGTCGACTGAACTGTCCAGAAGTGTTTGCAGAATCCGTAACGCTTTCAACCAGCCTATTGCACTAAATTGGAAGGTAATACATTCTTACAACCCGTGCGCATGTCATTTGGCCCCGAAGACTTCATTAGCAACGGATTTTTACAAATATATTTTCCAAATGCAAAAAATCACCGCTTCGGAGTTGAAACCCCATATGTTACTTAACCGAAACCCCATATGTGCCCTACTACACGGTGAATAAGCCTTGTGTGTGTGGAGGACCCTTAACAATAAGATTGTTTTTGCTGACATGTTCATTGTATCGACCATAGAACTTACTTAATAACTACTTTAAAGAATGCTGATAATCTTGTGACATTAACTAGTTTATTAATAACTTGTCCGTTTTATTAATTTTCATAAGTAGAGTATGCTCTTACGTAGCAATATACATTTAGGAATGTTCATAACATACAAAAAATGAATACACCAATATGATGATATAGATGACATATACATGTATCTTAAAGTTTAGAAATAATTTAATTTTAATTATGTTGGCTTTAAAAAAAGCTTCCAATCTAAGTAAAGTTTTGAGCCCCGAATCCGTAAAAATGTATTCTTTGTTAGCACACGGTCAAACCTATTTATTTTTGAATCATTCTGTAACATTATATGAATTTTTTACCATATGTGAAAATAAAAATTTAAAATAATCAAAACATGAAAAATAACTTATATATCCTAAAAATAAAGAAAAATAAAGAAAATATAGATAAGCCAATACTAATTTAGTTGAATTACTTAATATGTCAAATTGGTAATATTACCGTAAAGATCATATACGACAGTAACTTTTAATACAAAAAGAAAAACATTTAATTTTTTGAAATAAAAGAAAATGCACTATTCTTTTTTTTATTCAGAATGCCCAGGGAAAAGGTAGCTACCTTGACCTTTCTTCTTAGATAAAACGATCAAATTTAAATAAATTGAACCATCATCAAGTGATATTTTCTTCTTGAATATATGGAAATGTCATACATTTTTGAATGCAATAAACATGAAAAGAATCTCTTCTTAATTTAGATTCTTCAGACAGAAATGTCTAACAGATTTGAATTTAAAAACAATACTCACGATTAATCTTTTGATAAGCAGATCTATCCGGTAAAAAAAATATATTCGAAACTCCTAACTGTACGTTTTTGCAGCTACCATTAACAATTTCGAATTAATCTATTCCATTTCAGAGAAGTATAGATTTTTAGACGGTTTCCTTCATCACTTCAGGAGAAATATGCAAAATTCATCCTTGTACAATTATATGTATATGGTTTGAATGCAAAATCTTTAATTTAAGCGCAAATCGAAACATACGAAATTAAAATTTCTTTAGAACTTTTTTTCTGAAATAATTTAGGGTAACTTGAGCTTTAGCAGAAACCACATCCCAAACTTTGAAAATTCTAAATTGCAAATCTTATGACGTTGTCTTCGGAAAATGATTAACCCTTTGCAGGCCTTTTTATGTTGATAAAACCAAGGGTTTGCTTAATACCAGAATATCGGGTGATAGATATAAAAATAAAAACCAGGACTAGTAATTTCTCTACAAGAACATACTCATCTGATCATTCTTTTTTAACAAAGAAAATTAAAATTCTACATGTGAAAAGGATTAACCACCATACTAATAGCCTAATAACTGAATACACGTTTTTGTAAAAGAAAAGATATAAAGATAAGGCATTGAGGTACAAACCTTCCGTGTGGTAGTTAAGACAATGTCGATAGTGTCGGGAATCTTTATGATACATATTGTAGCAACGTAAATATGATTCCAATAGACATTTTAACAAAACACAGACACGAAAGCAATGTTACATGTATAGACATCATTCTTACAATAAATGTATTAAACATGATCTCTCTCTTGATTTGCTAATACTGTATGTAAATAGTCAATTAAATCTGCATCATGTCAAACTTTGGGACGTTCCTTTGAACGCTTGGGTGACGTCATAGAACTTCACGGAGCAGCAGTTTACGATACAATTTTGGTTGGTACTCTTGAAAACTCCAGAATAAACTTTTTATAAAGTGAAGGAAGCAGCCCTTCATGCATGTGTGTGTAAATGGCACAGGAGATTGAATGTCAAAGTCTGTATCAGATGAAGGCGGGTTTTAAAGAATTGGTCTGCAAAAATCTCACTAAAAACTTGCAGTTGGTAATAGGGTCATGGAAAGAGAAGACATTTCACAGTTGCTGACCTTTTGAAAGCACAGTTACTCTGTAAAAACATATACAAACTAAATTATTCTACTGGAACAATTGTTTGCAAAATAACAATCTACAGAGAAACGTTTTTAGTAAATAGATGTTGGACCAGTTAACTAGTACCCTATGCTGAATGTATAGGGAGATATATATTTTGAGAACCACGTGACGCCAGGCTTCTGATGTTATGGTATTGCTCCTGGGCTACCAAACTTGTTGGTTTTAGAATCATTAATACCTAAATTGATTTCTACTAAATCACATTGAATGGAACTTCACACTTCAACAAAATCATTATTCAAAAATTTGATAATTAGATAATGTTTGATTTTTTTGCAAGAAGTATGAGAAAGATTGACATTGTCCTTGAACTTTCCGAGCAACCCTCATAAATTATAAAACAAAAACAGTATCTTTTAAAAAAAAAAATGCAGCTTTGATCTACTTAAAAATTTTATTTGATGTAAAAATATTCTTCCAAAAAAGATTTACTGATGAACAGATAATTATCTCCATAGGTTTTATACTTATCTTCAAATGTTTTATATGTAAGCAAATCCGGCAACAATCCTGTTAAGATAAATCTGTGAAACATCTAATAGATGGATGGATAAAAACTTCGGAAGATTTTTTATGTTTTATATGTAAGTAAATCCAGCAACAATCTGTTGGTTTCATTTTTAAGGTCTTAAGATAAATCTGTGAAACATCTAATGGATGCATGGATAAAAACTTCGGAGGATTTTTTACATTAATGTGTGAAAAGATCATCTTTATCATTTTTTGAACTTCTTATTTGAGAAAATTAACTTGGTTGTTATACAAATTTAAAGATATTGAAAAAAAAAATCTAAAAATGAAATGTCTAGCAAGGAATTATTTTTCAAAAGGTCAAGTGGATTAAACGGTTTAATTCTCACAAAAATATACCTCTTATAAAACCTCTAAGTTTAATAACTTCGACTACTAAATATCTGTTGATCTAGTTACAACCATAACAACCTTTTATTATTTTAAAGTGCTTAATTCTGTTTTATAATTTAGGATTAATTTCATCCAAAAGCATTTGCCTAAGATTATCTGAATATGTTAATGAAGATTGTCTTTTTTAAAAAAGACAAAGCCTGGATTTGAAATTTAAATTTGTTTTATCAATGAGAAAGCCATTATGACTGGTGATTAGATCTCATAAATCAAAATGAAGATGCGATTTCAATATCAAGCCATCATGTGAGAAAAAATAGAAAATTTCCAAGAATTTTTTTCACTTAAATATATGCTTCAATAAAAAGGACTAGTACTGGTGTATTTGTTTTCTCCAATATTTAAAATACTTACTTTTGAAAATGAATAAAAGCAGTTCTTTTGCAACATCGAAATTTTAATGTGCAATTAAATAAATTTCATTTTATAATATTTATGTTTTAACGGAAGCAATATTGTCTTTGGTTGCAATACCGATCATAACTTGTCAAAGAGCTGCTATCTGAGCAATCTCTCAATGACTTTTTTTCAGGTTGATATTTACCCTCATATGTTTTTATTGCAGCCCGGAGGACCGGGCTGCTCTATGCCTATAAGTTTAAGTGTTGGTGTATGGGGATTGGGGTGGGAGTAGTTATTAAGAATTAAAGGTTTTCTAAACATTGAAAAGATTGTTAATCAGAAGTTCTTTCTCTTTATAAATTACGAAATACATAATATATTTACTTCCATAAAGTGAATCTGTAGCTCGGAGTGTCATTCATAATACAGGAAGTTCCAATAGGTACGTTCCTTATAATCATGTTAACATCCGCGTACAACTCAAAGCTTCTTCAGGCTATAGGAATGTACAATGAAATTTTGACAATCTCCTTCGTTATTGGAAAACCTCTTGATCTTATCATTTACGCCAGTATGAGCGAAGCTTTTCGATCCGAATTCTGCATTTTTTTTCTAAGAGGAAAGAAATGTAGGTCATTTAGCATTCTGGGATACAACATCAATGATGGCGGAAGGCGAAAAACTGGAGACATTTAAGGTATAAATGAAACAGAAAATATATGGGAGTTAAACAGTGTTGTACATTTGGTCGCAAAACAAAATGCACGCTTTACTACTATTTTACTAAGCCTCTTTTTTCTTTACTCCTCACCAAGATATTAACAGAAGTGAAGAAGAAACTTTGAGAAGTATCGTAATTCAGATGTGGATGCTTTTTTGGAACATTTGAAATCACAAACTTTTACCGAAATCAACATCATAAAAACTGACGACTTTTCAACTTTATACACAACTATTCCCAAAGTATTTTTTTAAAGACAACATGGATCATTTGTTTGTTTTGTTGTTTTAACGTGTCTCTAGAGGTTTGTTTAGTCATATGGAGTAGCCATCATGTTCATGCCGATGAAGAGCTGCAAATGTTAAAAGTCTTTTCATGACTGCACGTAATAGTAAGCTCCACTGTATTGGGAAATATGGTATATTAGATGTACCGATTAGCCAAATGATAAATTCATGAATTAGTATTACATAAGGGGCTTTAGCAATTTTGTCTGGTGAATATCACCCTTTAAAGAATTGTGTAGTTTTCTATGTGTGAACAGATAAAAATAGATGCTTGAATTGAAATATCTATCTGCTTATTTGGTAGTGAAAAAAAGATAACCAAACAGTAATCAAGCACAAAGGTACAATTAAAACTTTTGGGAGTAGAGCAAATCCTCACCATCAGAGGTTGGATCAGGTGCAATGTCAGTGTACATGTGTAACTGGTAAATACATGTCATGCTTTGTTTTTTTTTCTTTTATTCATGTGCAACGCATACCTCAGAGTCTTTATTCAATCACAATATATGAATTAAAATAGACTGAATGTTATCTTGTCATATTATGTCTCATACAAAGTTAATTTAATCAGAGAATAAAATATATCAATTTCACTGATATTTTTTATGATTACGTCACAAGTATTCATGTATATTTATTACTTAATAAAAAATTCAAAACAAAGTTATGAGTTTGTTGCTGTTTATACAAGTCAGTTTAAATTAATTTACATCCATCAGAGAGGAAAGCTGGAGTAGAATTGAAATTGGACAGACTCTTACCATTTTGAAGACAAATATGTGTCTCACAAAGTTACTTCTTTAAAAATTCTTTTACTAAGAACCCCCCCCCCCCCCAGTTGTAGTCTTTTTTAGAAACTTTCAAAGTCCGTATTCCTTTTAAAGGCATCATGACAGGCAACGCAAAATATAATGAAATTAAAATCAAATTCAGCATCGCAAAAGTAATGACAAATTTCTTTAGCTTCCAACTTTTGCATTTAAGTGGAAAAGCAATGAGGATGCATTGTGTAAAAGACATCATACATTTGATCCAAAGAGATATTCCATGAAGACAATTTTGCACAAAGAAAGACAAAAATAAAACGCGGCAAATTTTATACTCTATATACCCATACTCCGTTTCAAAGAGATGAAGGATAATATCTCGAATTCCATTCAGAAGACAATAGAGCAGGTCCAGCATCATTATGGCGAGCAGGTACTTCTGGGTGTAACCAAATAAATGAGCTCGTTTGAAAACAGTTAAAATAATAACCGTCACTGTAAAAGGAATCAACCATAAATACGTAGAACTCGTGGTCAAAAATCTGTCTCCATACCAATCTTCAACTAGAATAAGATGCTGGGTCTGTTTTGCATAGTTTATCATATCTTGATAAGCCTTTTTAAATCTTTCATTTGCCAATTGTAAGTGAGCTTTACTTGCTTCATCCATTTTCCTATTTAGGTGTTTGATTTACTTTGCCTAGTACAGTTAAGGAATTTTCGATCCGTGAGTGTATACTTACGTTAAGAAATATGGTTGTCTTTGTCACTTAAGTAATATTTGAAGTAGGAGTTTCTTATTGTTTGACATAAAGAGGACTGGCCCAATGAGAGAGCGCTAGCTCGAGCCGCGCCCCGTCTGTATTTCTCATACAACAGGAAACTAGAAACTAGTGTTCTAACTGGTGACACGAGCTTTCCTTTTGCCTTACTCAATTACATGTTTATATGGGTTTTAGTTCACAAAAAATCTTATGCAAGAAGAAATGTTGAAATTAAATAGTTATTTATTCCGATAAAACTCTCAATGTAAAGAGCATATCGGTAACAGATTGACAATAGACTGTTTAAAAAATTAAAATATGTGCAAAAGTAATCAAAGTACGCTGGTACTTTGATCTCCCCATGTCTAAACCATGGGCCAGGGGACATAAATTTTACAATTTTTGGTTGAGGGTTAATTGTTCATTGTACAGGTAATCACGTAAACACCTCGTCTGCTAGATTTCTACTAGCGCCCAATTAAATTTCCACTTTTTATAATGTATTTTTAATGAAATGTATAAATACATGCTAAAAATAATTAAAAATTACAATGCCTTTAAATCCCATTCAAGACAGCTAACAAAATCCAACCTGTCTGCCACCTTTTTTGCTGATTGTTATTTTTTACATTCTGGATTGTTTATTTGGGTTTTCTTCATGTAATATGTTACACTGGGGAGATCAACTAATGTTTTATACAAATTTACACATTTTTTCAAGAGTGATCTCCACTTTATCTGATGTATCTTTTGATTATCTTTAGTCATTTATACATGAATATAATAAATGACAAATTCATCCATCAAAATTTGTGTTTGCGTTACTTTAATATGGATGTGATATGGTCTACATAAATTTAGAAGTGTGTGCAAAAAAACTAGCTTCAGTGAACTTGTAAAATTAGTTAAATTACACTGGAGAACATAAATATGTTCACAAATGTTTATAGATAATGGGTTACTCTGTTGAGCAGTATCATGCCGCTATGGGATTTCTGCATCCAGTGTCATAGCATACTGATAAGGTATACTTTCATAGGTATCAAAGCATAAATTGAATTATTACTTTCTCTACTTTTTAAAAGTGTATCAGCACAACTCATATATTGGGGCCAATTTGGTCTGATTTAGAATAATTTTAATATATTTCATCTTTAAATGATTTTATGGGTAATATTCTAATCATACTGATGATGACATTTGTCGAGGTTGTATTTTATCAAATTAACATTTTCATTTCAAAGCAAAAAGAAGAATTTAAAGTTATCTATTTGCTGTCTAAAATCAAGTTTGTTCTCCAAGATATGAATCCGTTACCATTATAGTTGTATTAAATTCAATCATTATGAACATATTTTACTGCCAATACTGAAGGTCGCCTGCGTGGTACAGAGGTATCAGCGTCTGTTCTAGAGTCAAGGAGTTGATCCTCACGTCGCAGGTTCGAATCCCGCTGTGAGACTTTGAGACTAGTCTATCGGACAAGACCGTATAAACAGGTCCCTGTCGCAAAAGGCGCTGGTACGAAAAAGTTTTCTTACTGCTCATTGGGTATAGATTTTCAAAAAATGGGCAACGGTTAGTGGTGGCCTTTCCATATGAGTGGAAAATTCTTGAGAGGGACGTTAAACAACAATCAAACAAACCAAAATGAAAGAGCTTTAAGGAGGCTTGTATGCAAAAACTAATTTGGGAGTAAAATGCTTTAGATGAAATGTATTTTTTGTCCATTTCATTTTAGAAAAAATAATTTTAATAAAATAATTTGAACATCAACCTATTTTAGTCCAATTTAGAGGATTTTTTTAAAATCATTATGAGAATGAAAAAAGCTTCTACATGTATGGTTCCTCAATTTCGCCAAAAACGGTATTGTTGATTTTCCCCCTGAGTGGAGTATTTGATATTAACGTTAGACTGGTTGTTAGAATGTCCTATATGTTTGTAAATATAGAGGTAACAAAACTTGATTTATAAAAATTTAATTGCTGCAAAATTTGTTGCTTGGTTTTCGCAGACTGCAATATTACTAATTCGTAAACATGTTCTAGTTTTACAACGTGGTGTATGGCGTTTATAGAATATATCATAGCATCCAAAATCAGCCCAAGTCCAATACCTAATGGAAAAATCTTCAAAATATAATTCCAAATTTTCCAAAGAAGAAAATTTAGCATTTTTTTATTTACGCTTTTCAGTTTAACAATTGTTCACTTTTCATTTACTTCTGGATTTAACAAGTACAATTTTTTTTAAGAAGAGTGTTCTATCTACCACCTAATCCTCAATTTTGGATAAAGCAAACTGAGTTGTTTTGTTGAGTTGTTCGGTTGTTTTCTATAAATCTATCTTATAACGTATGTTTGACAATTGATAATGTTGTAGCGGAGTATTATGGATGTCGAGTTTTTTTTTACGGAAACTTTTATTTCAATCATTGTGCAGAGAGTCTTATTCCTTCTATGTCAAGCTGTTCCCGACGGAGCTCCCTGAAAAATCATACCAGTATTGCATCATGCATCCATGATTGGTTATTATAATTTCAGAAATTTATAAATTTAAGTAAGAATATATTTCATTTGATTTCCATACGGAGAATAACGAACCTTCAGGCAAGTGAAAATTCTTTTATAGGCGGCTAATTGACATTTGTAGAGGTTCTGTTGTAATGAAAAAAGTTAGAAACCAATTATCTATGTAATTTAAAAACAAGTATACATATATACGTGATGTGAGCTGCAATTGAAATATGGTGAATTACAGGGCTTGTCCAGTATGTGAATAGGGACAGTATTATATTTACAGTGTCTATTCCATTCTGGCATATTGAATAGTCGCACCTAATTCACCTAACACCTTATTCTTCTCCTCTCGTCTACAGAAATGTGTACTTAACACAGGTTATTGTAATTCATTATGATTAATACTTTCAATAATTCTAACTTTCATGTCCTTGTAGGGAAATTGCTAGTTCCCATTATTATTTTCAAATCCAACCCCAGTATTCCTTTTTAAAGTAAATATTTGGTATTACCAGCTTTTAAAAGCCTTCAAACGGTAAATTTTATTCCGCATCATCAGGATTTTCAATTTAAATTTTTCGGAGTTTTAGGGTGTGATTACTGCTAAAGGACAAAGTCTTTTAATTTATTTCAGTTAATAAGTCCAAAAGAAAATTTATTTGGCATGATTCATATTAGGCCAAAATTTATGAGGCGTTTTGCATTCAAACCATATATTTGTGAAAGAATAAAATTTGTAATCACATCTATCTCATGATGTGATGCAGTAAAATGTCACATATCTATACTTTTCTGAAATGGAATAGATTAATTCAAAACTTATAAAAGAACAGTTGAGAGCTTTAAATTTATTTTCTTTGCAGATAGATCTGTGTATCAAAAGAAATAAAATGATTTAATTCCAAACATGTTTCAACTTTTAATGTAAATTAAATTGAAGGATATGGTCTCATGCGAGAATAAAGAGGGGGTTTGGGGCGTCTGTATGGAAGTTACTTGAATAAAAGTCTTTTAAATGTTTTACGGAGATTTCTAACATACTAATTGTTAGTCCATTATTTATACACTGAATTGACGACTGATTTTCCCGTTATTTCCTGATCATGACAAGGAGCACATGGCGGGTGTGGCCGGTCAGCAGGGGATGCTCACTCCTTCATGGCACCTTATCCCACCTCTGATATTTCGGAGTTTTAAAAAATAAGCACCGGGTGTTGGGTGGTACAACATAAAACAACGAGTAAAGAACATTGTTAATGGCCAAGAGAATGGTTCAAATTGGTTTTTTTCTTTAATTTGCTTTTAAAATCATACGAAAGCTTATAAAACGTTACATCTGCTATCAAAAAATTAAACAAATAGACAATTAAATTAAACAAACTTTGCCTAGACACCAAAATTGATTCCTATTCGATTTTTTTGGTCTGTGGGTGTAAGAACAGGGATATTGAATTAAAAAATCGGGAAAAAATCCATAAGTTTTCTTCTGTTTCATTCATGAATTAAAATCTGAGTACACAGATAAGAAATTTTTTTTGCAACATTAAGTAATACATTTACATTACGTTATTTTTCAATACATGTAGCAAATTTTTTTTACCGCAAATAAATTAGTTGCAGCATTTAAGGTAAGTTCTTCATAAGATTTATTGAACATATATGTACAGAAGAATTTTGAGTAACCTCATAATACATTCTGTCTTATGATTTTTCATAGCAAGTTTACAACTCAGAACTGGATATAAAGTTACAAATTAAATACAGATGTTTCTTCTCTAGGTTTTAACATATCCCCACCCCATCCCAGTATCAACATACAAGTTCATGTAATTTCAAAGAGAAATTTAGGGGAAAAATATTTTAAACACTTATATATGTCAGTTTTCTTACAAATGTATTCAGAATTTGTCTTGTTTTTTAAAATCCTATTACATGTTGATCGACATTGGCCAGAAACGTAATGCGTATTCGGCGGTCTAAAGAAAATCAAAGAAAAAAAATAAAGATGTATCACTCCTCTATTTTTCTGAATCGGTTTTATTTTAGCTGGTAGTTGTTTGCTTTGTGTGTTTGCTGGCCGCAGTGCTAGATCTAAAAATACTAAATATCTTTTCTTTTCTTCCTTTTAGAAAAAGCTTGTAAAATTCAGATCGAAAAGCTTCACTCAGACTGGCGTAAATAAGAAGATCAAGAGGTTTTCCAATCACAAAGGAGATTGTTAATAAAGTATGGTAAATTCCCGCGGCTTGAAGAATCTCTGATAGATCAGAAGTTGTTAGAACAACAAGGATGTGCGTGCATATTGGAATTTCCTGTAATATAAATGATATTCCAAGAATGATATTAATCTTCATCAATATCAGGTACTTGATTCGACTTGTGTTCTTTCTTACTTGTGCCATGCTAGAAAGAAGTTTTATCTGTTTTTGCATTAAGTATATTAGGACAAATATAAGAATGACATCGAAAACAATTGGTATAACCAAAGAATGGCCCGAGAAAAAAAAAGATGTTAACTTTTGATTAACGTGAAAGAAATCACTGTCATAAAATCCTGTAGTTGAGTCTAATGTGCATGCTTCCATATATATTACAGGAAATTCAGCGGAAATTTTAAGAGTCCATACTCCTTTCAGAGGCATTATGATAGGCATGACGATAAGAAATGAGGATAAAGTCACGTGGAGTGTTATGAAGGTAATAATGATCCTTTGAAACTTCCAAATCTTCCATTTCAGCGGGAAAGCGATTAGGATAGTCTGTGTTAACGTCATCATACACTTAATCCAAAGCGAGGTTCCATGAAGAATACTTTGCAGATAAAAGGATGCAAGCAAAATCCGACAGATTTTAAAATCTATGTACCCATAGTCCATCTGAAGTAGACGAAGTACTATATCTCGAATTCCAGTCATAAGGCAATAGAGAAGATCCAGCACCATGATGGCTAGGAGGTACTTCTGTGTGTAACCGAATAACTTAGCACGTTTGAAAACAGTTAAAATAGTTACTGTCACCATAAAAGGAATTAGCCATAGATACGGAGTATACCGGACCAAATATATTTTGTCTCCATACCAACCTTCAAAAGTAAGAGCTTGTCGAAGCTTTTCTTCGTGTTCAAACATACTTTGCCAGAATGTTCTGAATCTGGAGTTTGAAAGGTTTACTAGAAATTTTACGGTTTTGTTCATTCTATCCATTTTTCTTTCAATACTTAGGGTAGAAAACGACAGCTACAATTTAACTTTGCTATGTCTGATCGGTACACTATCAATGCTGAGTTTATTTATATGGTTTTAAGACTTTTCGTCTTCTTAATGTGACAAGGATTAAGAGGGAAAAATGATTTCTTTAACACCATATCTAAATATCTGCCGTCGGTTTGACATTTTTTACTTGTAAATGTGTGAAATCAATTAGCACATAGATTTATTGATTTGTTTTTTTATGTTATATAGGGTAATTATATTTATTTATATTTTATTCAAGATAAATGATTTTTTGGTACAAATTCAAGAAAGCATATCTGAAAATGACGGTATCAATTCCGATTAATTCGATCGTAATATCTTTTCAATTTTTCTACATGTACTCTTTTCATTGCTTATAAATATTAATAAAAACATTACTGTTGCCAGTCATTTTAAGCCTTTTTGGGGCTATTTTGCACAAATAAGGCAAATAGGTTTATTAGATATATGATTCGTATATTTAAATTTATCATTTTCACTTAAGGTAATTTAGTATAAAAAGATAAAATTACTATCTGTAAACTAAGAGAAGAAAAAATATTTTTATGCATTTTTATATTAATAGTATATCTTGTTATTATATTTGGAAAGTGATATTGCTAATTGATGAAAGGTACATGTAATTGTACTCTTTTTCCATATTTTTGTTTACTTTATTTCTTTTGTTTTGGATAAAACGTAGTTTTTATTAAATACTATGTAACTTAAAACATTCTGTGTATTTTTCCATGAGATTGGTCCTCATATTATGTGTTTAAATTCCAATGGGCACAAAAGTTTTGTGTTACCAGTAGTCAACCAATAATTTGGTGTTAATATTCTGTCTACCATAATTCTGATGGTCACTGTTCTGTGGACGAATCTAGTAAAATTTGTCTTGTGGTGATTACTAAATGCTGTTGAATGTTTTATAATGCGTATTTTTCAATGGATGAAAAGGAACACATTGCAGACGCCATGCTGAACTATCCTCTCGGGTCAAACGCCATTGTGTTGATATTTTTTTGAGTTTTTAGATTAATGAAAGCATATAAAATTGATTTTTTTCCCTGGTCTTTCACAAATGTCAGAATAAATGAAATTCAATTCAATTAATAATTTTGGATCAGCATAAAACATTTCACTGCCAAAATTATTTTTTGTATTGCCTGCATTAGAAAAATAAGAATCCAAATATAACAGAACTGTAAATACTTCAAAATATTAAAATTATCATTTCTTATTTTAATTCCATCTTACAATAGCCTCACTTGAATTTATGCTTTTATATAATTGTAATTTACTTATTGCCCAGGATAAACATCCTATGGCATATTACAGCTTAAACAATTAAGGAAATGAACGGTTGTACATATGAAAGAAAAAAATAATAATGATAATGTATGACAGGGATTATACAACAATAATAATACATTTACAGGTTTACAAATACATGTATAACAAATACAATATGGATGTAAAGTTTACATATAACATTCAGATTAATTATTGGCAGGTCGCCCGCGTGGCGCAGTGGTTAGAGCATCTGCTCTAGAGTAGCGAAGTAATAAGTTTATCCTTTCGTCGCGGGTTCGAGTCCCACTGTGGGACGTGGAGACCGTATAAACCGAGCTCCCGTGTCGCAGTAGGTGCTGGCACGAAAAAGATCCCTCCCTGTTCAATAGTCCTGAGTGCCGAGTATAGGTAAAAATTTGCTGCTCTCCATCGGCAAGTAGTGTCGTCTCCATATAATTATATGAGAGAAAATTCTCGAGAGGAACATTAAATAATATACAATCAATCACTCAATTATTAGCAGTTCCTTATTTCAAAAGCTTTTAAAATATATTATAGATTACAGAGTTCTTTGACATTATTAGCACTAATTATAATGAGATGTATAAATTTTAACACCTAGTAATTTAATCGTGGAATCTTAAATGAAGTTAATGTAGTTGAATTCAAATTCATTGTAAAAATTAATTATAGGACTTCAGGCCTATGCTGAATTTTTGATATAGAGGTCCAAACACAAATCTGCTCAAAGGACCAGGATATCGAACCTCCATAATTGTTTATCTAATATTCGCTTTAAAAATATATTACAATACAATTCTTGTAGAGGATTCACTAATTTTCATGAGTATTAATTTTCGTTGATTTCTTGGTAAAAAAAAAACCCAATGAATTCATGTCCCCAATAAAATGTTAAAATACTATATAACAGCTTAAGGATATCCGATCCTCAGCCAGGAAGGATAACTCCAAAAATTGATATTTAAATTGAAATGCATCTAAATGAAGCTTAAAAATTAAATTTTTTCATGCAACAATTTTCATTTTATTTATCTTTATAAGGTTCGAGCTCTTTGGAAGTTTTAGAAAAGGTCCTATAAAAGTTGACATTTGTACCCTATAAAAGGAGAAAAAATTAATACAGTTATAGAGAAATATGATTTTCTTGAATGATAAGTGATTTGTGATGTCTTGCAATGATAACAAAAGCCTTTTACACTATGTATTATAGAATACATGACGGAAATAGAAGACAAAAAATACCAAAAAAGTATAAAAATCATGACAATTTCCCTGAATGCCTGGATACCTATCATTTTTAAACCTAAAATATATTTGTTGATTAATTTGCAATTAGAAAATGCATTGCTCATATTCCAATTTACCTTTTCTGCAAAAATATTGGAGATTTGACAAATTTCCCTATATAATATGATTAACTTTAATCATTAACTTTAAAGAAATACTGTGGATAAATTTACATAACTTTGTGGATTCAGAGATACTTTTATGAGTATTTTTGATTACTTAACTGCTAATTTAATAAACCTGAGGATCGGACTACCTTAAAATCTCCCCCCTTTCCCTTGAAAATAATTCCCCTTCAAACACCTTGACTGTCGCATCAATTAACGTGATGTCATATCATATCCAAATTTGCTTGGACTGCATATTTTTTTTAAAAAAAATATTCAATATTCAATGACGAATGATTTTTGTTATAAACTTTTAAGAAAGCATTGAAAAAAAACCATTTAAAGTTTTAAAAACTGCGAAAATCTGGTCAAGACTTTTTAATTTACAAACAACACCTAAGGAATATCCATAGCTATATCCTCTTAAATAGCGCAAAAAGAGAAGAAAAAATTCTAGGCCAATAAATTAAGAATTAATACATTGTTTCATATTCCAAATTATGAAAGAATAGTTTGCTTCGTGGAAAAGAAATCAATTTCACAAGATTGGTAGTCTTCGTGAAAAGGGCAAAAAAAAAGTGACGTCATAGAACTTCACGGAGCAGCAGTTTACGATACAATTTTGGTTGGTACTCTTGAAAACTCCAGAATAAACTTTTTATAAAGTGAAGGAAGCAGCCCTTCATGCATGTGTGTGTAAATGGCACAGGAGATTGAATGTCAAAGTCTGTATCAGATGAAGGCGGGTTTTAAAGAATTGGTCTGCAAAAATCTCACTAAAAACTTGCAGTTGGTAATAGGGTCATGGAAAGAGAAGACATTTCACAGTTGCTGACCTTTTGAAAGCACAGTTACTCTGTAAAAACATATACAAACTAAATTATTCTACTGGAACAATTGTTTGCAAAATAACAATCTACAGAGAAACGTTTTTAGTAAATAGATGTTGGACCAGTTAACTAGTACCCTATGCTGAATGTATAGGGAGATATATATTTTGAGAACCACGTGACGCCAGGCTTCTGATGTTATGGTATTGCTCCTGGGCTACCAAACTTGTTGGTTTTAGAATCATTAATACCTAAATTGATTTCTACTAAATCACATTGAATGGAACTTCACACTTCAACAAAATCATTATTCAAAAATTTGATAATTAGATAATGTTTGATTTTTTTGCAAGAAGTATGAGAAAGATTGACATTGTCCTTGAACTTTCCGAGCAACCCTCATAAATTATAAAACAAAAACAGTATCTTTTAAAAAAAAAAATGCAGCTTTGATCTACTTAAAAATTTTATTTGATGTAAAAATATTCTTCCAAAAAAGATTTACTGATGAACAGATAATTATCTCCATAGGTTTTATACTTATCTTCAAATGTTTTATATGTAAGCAAATCCGGCAACAATCCTGTTAAGATAAATCTGTGAAACATCTAATAGATGGATGGATAAAAACTTCGGAAGATTTTTTATGTTTTATATGTAAGTAAATCCAGCAACAATCTGTTGGTTTCATTTTTAAGGTCTTAAGATAAATCTGTGAAACATCTAATGGATGCATGGATAAAAACTTCGGAGGATTTTTTACATTAATGTGTGAAAAGATCATCTTTATCATTTTTTGAACTTCTTATTTGAGAAAATTAACTTGGTTGTTATACAAATTTAAAGATATTGAAAAAAAAAATCTAAAAATGAAATGTCTAGCAAGGAATTATTTTTCAAAAGGTCAAGTGGATTAAACGGTTTAATTCTCACAAAAATATACCTCTTATAAAACCTCTAAGTTTAATAACTTCGACTACTAAATATCTGTTGATCTAGTTAAAACCATAACAACCTTTTATTATTTTAAAGTGCTTAATTCTGTTTTATAATTTAGGATTAATTTCATCCAAACGCATTTGCCTAAGATTATCTGAATATGTTAATGAAGATTGTCTTTTTTTAAAAAGACAAAGCCTGGATTTGAAATTTAAATTTGTGTTATCAATGAGAAAGCCATTATGACTGGTGATTAGATCTCATAAATCAAAATGAAGATGCGATTTCAATATCAAGCCATCATGTGAGAAAAAATAGAAAATTTCCAAGAATTTTTTTCACTTAAATATATGCTTCAATAAAAAGGACTAGTACTGGTGTATTTGTTTTCTCCAATATTTAAAATACTTACTTTTGAAAATGAATAAAAGCAGTTCTTTTGCAACATCGAAATTTTAATGTGCAATTAAATAAATTTCATTTTATAATATTTATGTTTTAACGGAAGCAATATTGTCTTTGGTTGCAATACCGATCATAACTTGTCAAAGAGCTGCTATCTGAGCAATCTCTCAATGACTTTTTTTCAGGTTGATATTTACCCTCATATGTTTTTATTGCAGCCCGGAGGACCGGGCTGCTCTATGCCTATAAGTTTAAGTGTTGGTGTATGGGGATTGGGGTGGGAGTAGTTATTAAGAATTAAAGGTTTTCTAAACATTGAAAAGATTGTTAATCAGAAGTTCTTTCTCTTTATAAATTACGAAATACATAATATATTTACTTCCATAAAGTGAATCTGTAAAATATATATGTTTTTCATATTTAATATATAAAGTTGCTTATCATTTACTATCGAAAAAACGACAGGTCCCCTTTTTAGAACATTGAATTTTACTTCTCGCATAAAAACGTACTCTGCACAGTTCGTGTTTTATATTCTAAAATTGAAAATTAATACATTTTTGAATATAGGTGATGCATGTGTCTAACTTCAATTTATATTTTATGCAGCCAACATTTACTTGAGATATTGATCAAGTTTAAAACGGTATCGTTTTTGTTTGATTTTTATCCGACTGTAAGTTTTCAAAATATTCGCAAGTGTCGTCTCCATCAATAAGACGCACGCTTTTCACACATATCAAAGCGGTTTGATGATCAAGATTCATTTTTTTGTATACTTTATATATTTCCCGTGTGACAATTGATGGTTACATCCATGTTTTCTTGTTTTTATATATTTACATTTCCAATGTCTTTGTCCGAGATAAAATTACAAATTGTAAATGTATTTTATTTCCCCATCAGTGTATTGGTGCGGTTCCAAAAAAACCACGTGCGAGGCGGAACAAACAGTTAGACAGAAGCAGGGCTTGGAGCACGTGGATTGGCGGAATCAAAGCATGTAAATATAAGGAATAACTGTCAGATTTTTCAATTTCATGAAGATGATCAATCGATTGGCTTGCGTGATAATTTTATGCATAAACGCATTCGGCGTTTATGCAAATTATCACGCAACCCAATCGATTGATCACACCATGAAATCGAAAATTCAGACAGTTATTACTTAAATCAATTTGTGTGAGAGTAGTTGTTTTTCGATTTCTTAAATGCAGTTTTCACCTTGCAACTGTTATTATAAATGTAGGACCCCAAAGTGCGATGGTACGTACTCCTTTAACTTTTCTATCGTCAACGTCCCTTACTTATGCAGCAATAATCCTTCATCACCTGCATACAGAGTTTATATATCTCAATTGATTCGATACGCAAGATCTTGCTGTACGTATGAACAATTTCTAAAACGAGGTAAATTATTGAAAAACAAGTTGATGAAACAAGGATATCTGCAGTCTCGTTTAAAGTCATCAATTCGTAAATTCTATGGTCGATACTATATGACCTTGTCAGCAAATGCAATTTATCATTGAGTCAAATGCTGACTGGCGTTTTTCATACTAATTGTAAGTACATTATTTTAAAAACACTCAATTGACGACAGATTTTCTCGTAATATCCTGATCATGACACGGAGCACACGGCGGGTGTGACCGATCGGCAGGGGATGCTTACTCCTCTGTGGCACCAGGTCGCACCACTGATGGTTTGAATATCCATGTTTGCTTTGCTCCTGTTTTGAATTTTTTTTATGGATTTTTTATCTTGAATATTGTTCGTTATCTCTATATGTTTCATCAATATTATAATTTTGTCATTATTTGAATTGTAAATGAATGTATATTTTTAATAAATGAAAATCAGATCTATTCTTTTATACAATAATACAATAATATTATACAAAATGACAACAGGAAGGTATCAAGGTCTATTCATCATGGTTGTATAGTTTATATTTACCTTCTTAATTCGATCAAACTTCGTCTTTACATCTTATCGGTAAATCAAAGTTAGATTTTTTGTTACCGTTCGTGTTTCTGTGCGTTTGTTTTCAGTTTTATAGATGACATATATGGAGATAATGAACGAGGCTCAAAAGTCAATTAAAAAATAAAAAATAGAAGCAGAGCAAACACGGACCACCCAAAAGTCAGAAGTGGGATCAGGTGCCATGGAGGAGTGAGCTTACCCTTCCGACCGGTCACACCCGCCGTGTGCTCCTTGTCATGATCGGGAAATAACGGTAACCGAATCAAATGAGCGAAATAAACTCCGTAAGCAGGTGATGAAGGTACTAGTATATTGCATCATAAGTAGGGGAAGTTGACGATCGAAAAGTTAGTCATCATGTTTATCATAGATCTTAGTTGTTAGATTACCATTTAGGTCTTTTTAAAGTAAAATATTGAAATATGAAACAGATGTGTCAGACTCTGTGCTATCTTTTATCACAAGCTCACCGGGTTATATGGTATCGACGAAAAAAATGGAATTTTACCTTTGTTAATTGATAGTACGTCGTCGATATACTAGTATCTAAATATCAAGTTGAAAACCACAGCAAGTGTTTTCCTCGTTGCAGGTTTAAGATTTTGGAGAAAGTCTGCTTCGTATTAATACAAAAGAGGTCTGCTTATTACGGGGCGCAATTGGTACCTATGGAAATTCTAATAAATTGTTGGAAGACCTGGTTATCAAAAAAGACAAACATGTAGATATTGTCAATCAGAATTTTCTTTTTTATGTCAACGTCAGAGTAATTGCTTGTACAATCAGAATGCTTTTTAACAAAATAATTTTGCAAATGACCAATGACATGGTAAATACATTTCTGAGTTCGATTTTATTCGATAAACAGCTGTCGATAATATCTAAAAAGTTTGCTTTTTAATTTATCAAGGGAAATGTTTGTTTATAAAGTTGAAAAGTCGTAAGTTTTTAACCTATTGATTTTGATTAATTCTTGTGATTACAAATTTTCCTTTTTTAAGTATCCACATCTGATTTACACCACTTCTCGAATTTATTGATGCACGGTACTCAATAGATCTGCATGATTCATCCATTTACATTCATAGTAAGAAGGACAAAATGTATGAGTTAACAAACTGTGAGGTAAAGACCACTAAAGTATATATTTGAAAAATATTCTGAACAAATTTTTAATCACTTATTTTCGGTTTCCCTTCTTCTATGTACATGAACTTCAACGCCTATATACAATAACGATCCAACAGCAAGCAAAGAAATGACGATGATCAGTTTGATTTTGACACACAAGTATAAACTGATGACAAAGTACATTGTAAAGCTTGCAGCCTTTGTGCAATGGTAGTTTGCAAAAGCAGCTTCCGTCTTCTCCGGAAAAAGTAATGCTATCAATGCTAGAAAAAATGAAACGGAAAATGTATGGTTTTCGAAAATTTACAATAAATATTTGTGTGCTCTAAAAATAAAATTTTTAAAAGATTTAGTTTTAAAAGATTTCCAACTGTGAACTTCAACCGACGAAGAACGACAACTTTTTCCAATTTTTAATAATTAAAATAATAATAAATATAGTGAAAGAGTTCGTGCACAAAACACTTGTCATACGTACCATTCGATTGAGTTTGAAATATCCCCTCTGCTAGGCCCCAGACTACAGCTATGGCAAAGACGTACTCTTTCTGGTCTGGTTTGGGTACCCAGACAAACAATAGGACAAAGATGGCCATGTCAATGCAAACAGCTAAGCCAAAAAGAATATATCTTCCAGTGTACTTAGCTATCCTTGACGTCACGAAGGCACTAACGGTGGTAGCACAGCCATAACTCGCCATAACAAAGCCTACCGTTTGTATGCCATAGGGACAACTGATGTAAGACTGAAAACAAAGACAATGAAGAGAAACATGTTATAGTAATAACAAGCGGTTTTGTATAAGATATGCAAAGTATGCTAAATTAAAGATTTTCAAACAAAACGTCAACACTTTATGATTTGGCTACTCAGTCTTCATTCGTAGAGCTAACATAATAGAAAGATATACTAAGTATTTTGGTTTCTCTGCTTTTATATGGAAGTGCTGCTATGAGGCGTTTCTCATTGATAATACAAATGAATGTATCATGAAATCGCGGAGACCTAGTCTTCCAATAAATTGATCAAAATCTGATTGGCACTATTCTTGTATTAGCCGAGCTGGTTATTTTTTTTATTTCTTTAGAGCCTAAATCATACAGAATTGCTGCATGAGAAAAAACACATTCAGATATATATTGACAACGTTTTATCATAAAGAAATTAGTTAAACAGTTAAATCCATTCAAACAAAACAAAACTATCCCTTTGGATAGGCTCAATGCGGATTATGGAGCAACAGGTGGAGCCTCACAGTGGATTCAATCTTAATAGAAAATCGACTTCAATCTGTGTCAATTAACTCTCTCAAATCTTCTGACGGAGTTCCTCCTTTTTACATCCGTTAAGGGGTGGGGGTCTGTTCTTGGACCTTAACTCTTTTGTTATGCCCCCCGTCGAAGAAGGGAGGGCATATTGCTTTGCTGCTGTCTGTCGGTCGGTCGGTCTGACGGTCCACTTAGTTTCCGTTCATTTTCTTCGCAACCATTTAACATACTGAAGTGAAATTTAGTATACAGATATATCACATAAATATCTAGGTCAAGTTCTGTTTAGGGTACGATCGCACAATTTTTGACAGAGTTATGCCCCTTGGACTTAGAAAAATTTCAATGATTTGCAGTTTCCGTTCATTTTCTTGGCAACCGTTGTACATACTGAAATGAAAATTGGTATACAGATATCTCAAATGAATATCTAGGTCAAGTTCTGTTTTGGGCACGATCACTTCATTTCTGACAAAGTAATGCCCCTTGGACTTAGAAAAATTTTAATTATTTGCAGTTTCCGTTTATTTTCCTGGCAACCCTTGTACATACTGAAATGAAAATTGGTATACAAATATATCACATGAATATCTAGGTCAAGTTCTGTTTTGGATACGATGGCACCATTTTGACAGAGTTATGCCCCTTGGACTTAGAAAAATTTCAATTATTTGCAGTCTCCGTTCATTTTCCTGGCAATTAACCCTTGTACATACTGAAAATAAAGAAGATGGGCGGATAAGGCGGGCAGAATGCCTATAGCGTCAGATATTAAGAAATCACATTTGATATATAAATTGAGTATTTAAATTTACATCTCATCATTGAAATTTATGAAATTATGAGAAAAAAAAAATTCCGAGAAAAAATAAATCTATTTAAAAAATTTCATTCATAAAAATATTCCATGGTATTCGTGGGATTCGAACCCCAGCAATAAAATACCGATGTATCAGACTGCTTTGAGACTAACGCGCTAACCACTATGCTACATGGCTTATGTGTTGTAACGGCATTTAAATCATGTTTGTGATATGACCCTTGACTTAATGGACTTGAAGTATTTCTCGGAAAGATGCGAATGTTTTGTCATAAAAGTGTATTTTTAAGGTATAGTGGGTCTTCCCTCCATTTTTTTGTAAACCCCAAAATAAGTATTTTATCGCAAACTTTTAGGATTATCTTTCAAAAAAATGGAGCGAAGACCCACTCACATTGAAAATTTTTGTTAAAGTATGAAAAAATTATCGTTTTTGTTCTTTTAAGTCTGTGTACGCTTTTTCATAAGCAGATATTTTCAATTTTTGTGAGATTTTTGTAAATTATAGAGATTTTACATTAAGTATACTTAAATAGTGGATGAAATATGAAATAAAATTTGGATATAATTGACATTAAATTTTTTCAATTCTTATCTGTCGCGCTATAGGCATTTTGCCCGCCTTATACGCCCATCTTCCTAGGGTACAGATTTATCAGATGAATATATTGGTCAAGGTCTGTTTTTGGTAAGATTTCGCCATTTTTGATAGAGTAATGCCCCTTGGACTTGGAAAAATTCCAATATGGGGGGAGGGGGGCATAAGTGTTTTACATCTCTTGTTTGTTTTCAAAACCTATTGGGGCCATCTGTCGATAACATGGAATACATGTAAACTGAAATGCAGACGACTCGTAAAGTTACTTTGATATATGACCAATGGAGGGTGAAGTGATTGGGTTTTTTCCTTCAAGAAGAGAAGCGTAATATGCGTATATAGCAGATAGAATTAAATGGATGGCTACAAATTCTTAACCTGCTGTAACTTAATAAAGAAAAAACGAATCTAATTATCTAATTCTTCAAGATATAACGCAACGAAAATTCCAATGCACCATCTTAAAGTAAAGCGGAAGAAAACTTTATTTCTGTTGCATTTCTCGAGAGCCTTGGTGTTTATTTCGATTCCCATCTGACATATGAGCATTGTGAGTCATATTTTGTGATGACTTGTTACTTTCATGTTACTGACTTAGAACGAATTCGCCAACTTATAACAACGGGTGCATTTGAGACTTGTTAATGAACAGTTATATCAAGGTTCGATTAAGCCAATTTTCGTCTGTTTGGCATCAACAAGACTACCTTGGACCGCCTACAAATGGTCAGAATACCACGACGAGATTTGTCTCTCAAGAACATCAACGTGGAATCAAATCTCCTCGTCCTTGCCAATCTGCAGTCTTCCAAATCTTAACATAATGGTGCTAACTACTACACCCTGTTTCAAAGGCGCCCCGGACCCCCAAAGAAGAGCTAGTCTTAGACCCACTGGGGGCTTCAGTACAGACGCCAGACCCCCTCTGCCTTCTACTGTCCCCCAATCTATAACTACACTACGTACTAAAGTTTATGAGCCATGTTGATCACTTAGACTAAAAACTTCAATATGACTTGTGCCAAAAGTTTGCAAAAGTTTGAATTCTGGAAAAGAAAATTTTAATTGGCCTGCTGCAAGTTCGTGGGAAGGACTTCAAACACATATAAAACCTGCTAAAAGTATGGACTGTTTTTACGGCAGATGCGCCCGATGGACAGGAGATGCTTTCTCACCCTAGGTACATGATCCCAATTGGGTTTATTCCCTGTTCACATGTTAGTTATCGTTTGTAGGTTTTCTAAATTAAGTATCTATCTGTTAGTTATCTTAATATTTTTTTCATTATGAAATACAAACCTTGGTAAAATCGGTCCACAGCACAGCTTGTTCCATTGCCATTATCGAAATAAACGGTACAAGCAAGACAAGTTTGGGGTCCCATAAAGCGGAGAAACACGCTGTGATTGATTCTTTTGTATTGGATTGTTCAGCCCATTCACTCTTTGGAATGGAAGGTAAAAATATTACAGTACACAAAAATCCAAGGAAATCAAACGCTAGAAAAATTGAAAGCATGAGGTAAACCGTGCTTGAAGATGGTTCTTCGATTTTACTTGTCCCGTTTTCCAAGGCAACATCCGGACAGTCATTACAACCACACTGTGTTGATGCCGATGTTGAGTTGTATTCGTCTCTATTTAAGACGAAAGACGACACCAGGTTTCCGGATATCTGAGTGAGTTCGTAATATGTGAAGAAAATCCCATTCAAACGACTGAGGATGGTGTGAGTGTCGGCGTTATTCAGGTCAGAGAACGAGTAGGCATTTGTGGATATGAAAACACTCTGGGAGGTCCACATAGGTCCAGATATAAGTCCAAGGAGAATGGATGCCGGGAGAAGAGTGGCAAAGGTAGGATAAAAGTTGGCGCAAGTGTAAAGAATGTGGGCTATCCAAGAAATAAGAAGAGAAATTTTGATTCCAAGTGATTTTATTATCCATGGTGCAAGAATGGACGACAGGATTATGAAGCCATACAGACAGGAGAGTGATGTTATTCCCAGTCCCTCCTCTTGATTTAGACTGCTCTGAAGGTTCTGGAGTGCTAGATATGCCGTAAACACAAAGAAAAAACTAAAGGAGATGATCACAACATTCAGAGTTTCCCGTCCGCTCACCCCAACTTCCTTTTCCACTTTTCTACATCCAAAAAAGATTTTCATGATGGTTTGCTAGGTATTAGCACTATCGTTTACTTAATTAACTTTAAGACCTTTTCCCCTTCAAGATGACCACCGCTACAATAATGAAAACAGCATTCCTGAATTCCCAATTCTTGTCTGACAAGATGTTTACCTTTTCGAGATATCTTAATTTTTACGAAAATCACTTTGGTGTTCTTGGGTTCAAGGAGTGGAACAAACAAAGTTAGATCTACCCTTACGATAAGGCTTATATATGGATCAAACTGTGAGGTATGATTTTAGTGGCAATTACATATATGTAGTATATATGTAAGATCTCATGGCACAATAGGCAAGGATGCAACAGTATTCCATATTTTGTATATATATCAAAGCCTATCAGGGAATTAAGATGGTAGGAAAAGTGATTCAAAGGCACTCCTGAATTATAAGTAAAAACAAAACCAAATGAATATACCGAGCAGATTTACTAGTGTACATATACACCTTGCAAAAGCAATTATCTTGACACATGGTTTGGTTGATAACATAGCACGTATCTGTACCTTAATGTTTATTTAGAAGATATAAAAATGTGAAGTACACATCAGTGAGGAAATTTTATAAATATTGTTTTTTAAATTTACATGCAAAAACATTAGAGTTTATATGGTTCATATTTAAAATAAAAATGAATACAGTCACAATAATAATACATGTAATTGTAAAAGGACATGATGCAGAGACACAAATGAATATATGTATATATCTTATTTTTTGCCCCTGGATCGAAAGATTCCGGAAATATGTTGTTTTTGTCCTGTCTGTCTCACTCTGTTTGTCTGTCTGTTGTCAATTTAAACCTAGCCCATAACTATTGCGCTGTCAAATATTAATTTACATGTAGTGTTTAACACTTCAGTTTACGTCTCATTCCTGAAATGTGTTACCATCGGGGGCATGGTGTTTCACAAACACATCTTGTTTTTTTAAGAGTGTCACTGAGTCCAAATAGCCAACCAGAACCTAGGACGCTCTACATGTACATATCCATTTTAGCTCACTAAAACCAGTTTTATAAAGCAAAACACTCGTGCATTTAGTACTTGAACATCTAATTTATAATATGCTTCCAAGGTTTTAATTATCTACTAAAATATATCATTCCATTTCATTTATAACTTTAACTATAGAATTTTTTCAGGAAAATAATTTATGTAAAATTTATAATATCAAAACTGTTTCAAATTTCTTCGCACATCAATTATATGGCCTTTCTGTGCTAAGAAAATATCATAATGATAACTCATCCAATTAAAATTTCTCAATTAAGAAGATATCATAAATCATTAAGCTCTTTTCTTAATTTGAGCAGAGTGGTCAAAATATTACAGTATCTAACATATTCCAAAAGTAAATTTAAAAAGTACTTTGTTGTAAGTTTTTAGATTATTTATTAAAACTTTTGTTAATTTAAAGTTTAAATTGTGGCTAGTTTTTCTTGACTTTCAAAAGGTTTTTGATCTATCTGTAACAATATTATGCAGAATTTTTTTTTTTAATTAATTCGGGACCAAACTAAAACATTTTACTACACAACGTAATAATTATTCTGTGCGTAACGTTCATGTGTACGTACATGTGTACGTAGGTTAAACTCCTAACTTAGCAGTACTTGATCATTCGTAAGAAAATGACGAGTATTCTTTTTCTTCCTTTCAAAAATGTACCACGGTAATTCCTCAAACAGTGTTTTTGGTATGGAATTTAATCGTGCTCGGTCGATATGCTTTCTCTAAGGTCTATATATCGAGGGATTGACCTCATCAAAAGGCTATAATTGTATAGTATGTAATGAAATTTATGGAGATAACGAAACAGTATTCAAGCTCAAAAGTTCAGTATACAATACAAAATAGGACCAGAGCAAACACGGACCTCCAAAACATTAGAGATGGGATCAGGTGCCATTGAGGAGTAAGCATCCCCTGTCGACCAGTCACACCTGCCGTGTGCTTCTTGTCATGATAAATACATGTAATGGCCTAACAATAAGTATGAAAAACGTCAGTCAGCATTTGACTTAATGGCAAATTGTATTTGCTGACAAGGTCATTGTATCGACCATAGAACTTTCGATATGATGACTTTAAATGCGACCGCTTATATTTTTGTTTCAGCAACTTGTTTGTCAATAACTTACCTCGTTTTAAAAAATGTTCATACAGAGCATGCTATTGCAGATCGAATCAACGGAGAGATATAAGCCTCGTATGCAGGTTATGACGAAAAAGAAGATTCGGTTTGGGCTTTATTGTGCCCTACAAATTCCATGTTCTTCAAAAGTCATGCAATTGGCATGATAAATCAATCAATAATATGGCACGAAGGAGGACTATTCTTGAAATATGACGTCATTTTGGTGTATTTGTAAGTATTGAACAGAAAAGCCTCGAAATAACTCATTTCTGAGCTTATTTCCCTTTAGAAAGTAGTGTCTGCCACCGTCGCCCACTTTAATTTTTGGATGAACGGGTATTGTGTAAAATGCTTTGAAAATTCACATATCTCAAAATCTTTGTGGGCGACACATATACCGTTTGTTTTCTGAAAGAAAATTCCACTAAAAATTGACGTCTTCCGCAACTTTTAAAGAAAATACGGGAAATGATTACCATTTCAGAGGTAATTTTGGAAACACGATTTGTATGTTTTACTGCATGGAATTTCAATAGTCAATTTCAATAATCCAAAAAGGCTGAATTTTCGTTTCTTACATCACTTCTAAATTGTAGAAATTACAGGGCAGGATGTGTATTGAAACCGTACCTTGTTCTTCTCTTTCTGAATCATATGAAAACAAAAATAGGTTTGCTAATAACGGGGCACAATTAGTACCCATGGGAATTCCAATATACTGTTGTAAAACCTGGTCTCCAAAAACAACAAAAATAATTATTGTCATTCAGAAACTTAAAAATCTTTTTAACGTCAACTTCAGAGTAGTTGTGTGTACATTCAGAATGTTTTTAAAGAAATAATTTGGCAAAATAAGCAGAAACTAAAATGAATTAATTTGAATATTCAGAGGAGGTTTATTGTTTAATTAGTTTACATAAACGCCTTGCAAAAAATGTGTGGTTGATAACAAAGCATGTACCTGATTATTCATTAAGATGATTAAAATGTGAAGAATGTGTCAGACAGAAGTCTTTAAATGATGTACATGTACATGTGTATTTAAAAATTACACACAAAAACAATGTCTGCTAGATTATTTATATATGGCTGATTTTTTTTTTTCAAGCAAAATTATGACATTTTTATTTTAGTTGTTAAATGACATTCATGCAAAGACGCAAAAAGATATGAGATTAAATTTTTCATAAGTTTATTTAATTTGGTCAATAAATGGCTAATAAGACTATGTACACGAACATTGTTTTGTGCTCACTTTAAACTGTTTATTTAAGCAAAACAACAGATTACAATGCAAGAAGAAACGAACATTTTTGGATTCTTTTTATTTTCTTTAAGTCTAGCCAATTATGGCTCCTTTGCTCAAACTTCCCTGCGCCTGCGCGTGCGATTTATCAAAATTCATCTCGCAGATGAAGGAATGGCGCTCAGAACATGATACATCTCCCCACTCATAGTCGGACTTGGGATATTCTATAACTACACAGTCCTGGTCACCTGCAACGTTGTTGGGTTGCCCTGGGTGCCAATGGGTGTAGTTAAATGAAATGGGGTGGGAATGCCCGCTCCACATGAATGTGTTTTCTAGATCAAAATCGTTCCCATTAGTCCACAAACCAAAATCTGCAGCAAGCGACATGGCTAAAAGATGGAAAATTTCATTTACACAAAAAGATTATGATATTGACATTGGTATGTTTCTTAAAGTTTTCATATATACTTTGCTGGCATCTATATCCTTTTACAGGACATTGCATATTGAAATGACAAAATTAATAATTTCTGAATTCTATAGTTTTCATCCTGCGCAGTATAAAGAAAGCCAATAAAGTATAACTGCTACCTAGATTGCGTATTTTTCTTCAACAGCTGCTACAATAATTCCCGTACTAACAACTAAAGAAAGCATTTTTTATTTAAGTATACCATTTGACTGGTTGATCATGTTAGCTATAAATGCCTGTTCAGCAGCAGATTCGATAGCCACAAGGCTCGCCAGAGGCCATATGGTTTTACATGTTTTCATGGCGTCTTTGTAGGTCTTTGGCTCCATGTGGAAAACATAACATTTTGTCTTATCTCCAATAGTTTTCACTACAGACCCTGTTGGACAAATGGGAAATCGGATGCCTGCAAATCAAATGAAATAGCATTAATGTTAATACCTATCAACGAAAAATGTATATATGATGGTTTTTAAAAAAAAAAATTTTGTTGTGCAAATGGCTGTCGTTTTAAATCGTTTAACTTGGTTATGTACCATATATCTAATACTGGGGGTATATACATGTACATGTAATCATATTATTGCAGTCAAGTTCATGGGCTCCTCGGCTTTGATATCTACAGACATAAAGAATTGGTTTGGCTAAGAACCTTGATATTTGTCTTTAAAATGCTTCGATTTAAAAGTGTTTTTATAATATTACATTTCAACGTCAAATGTAAAACACAGGCGAACATCCCCTTGGCTTAATTAATACGGTTTGCAATATTTTCCTACAAAAGCATCTGCTGGCTGCTTCATGATTTCAATGGCATAATAAATTACTGTTTTTTTCAGTACTTATGCTCTTGGTATCATTTTCTGAATTTTGAATTTACATTGTTAAAGGGAGATAAATGCAAAATATAGTCAATTCAAAATTAAGCACATGATACTGTAAACCAAGTATTATACGCGTGCGATAAATATCCGCGAGTTCCGCGAGTAACCTCTGCTCGCGGATATTTATCGTCGCGAACCAGTTGTTCAATAATTATATTCCCATGTGGTATGATTAGAGTTATTTGCCCTTTTTTGAATATCGATCCCGACGGTTCAATAAACAATCACGGAAGAACTTTAGTGTACAAGGAACAGTTGAAAGTTAATAACAAATATTCAGAAAAAATATAAAAATGAATGGCAAATCTAAAATTGTCTAGAAATTATTTAAATCTCATCAATTATTTCAGCTTGTGTTATTGTCGTTCATTTATTGTCACAGACGAGTTAGAGATAGCCTGGATAATTACGACTAATTATGACCCAGTCCTGCTCTGTCCAAATCATTTACAATAATTGCCCTTTGGCTATGTGGATCTAAGAAAGCATCGATTACCTAATTAGTATGAGGCACTTTTACAATTGAGAGTTTTAAATCAACTTTTGTCTCCTAGATTTTCCCCCGATTTTCATTCGAGCGTCGTGAATAATGTGTACATGTAAGAAGTATACTCATGGGAACATTTTACCCACTTTATGGGCGGATATGAGATTTTAAATGGATGCAACGTACAGAATGTCTTGAATAATATGTAAGCAGTACTCATGTTAGGATTTTACGTAGTTTATGGGCGGATATGAAATTTTAATTTGAAACAAAAAATACTTGTTGAAATAAGAAATGTGACCACTTGTTCGCGGAAATAAATCGTCGCGGATTAGTTCTATAGCGGTCAGTCGCGAATAAAAAATGACGCGTATAATAATTGGTTTACAGTAATAGATTCCATTGTAAATGTGATCGAAATTCTTTGTTGCCACTGTATTATTGCTGGACGTTTGCTAGTAAACAGCAGTTTTTTTTTTTAAAGGAATTTTTTTTTAATGGATCAAAGAAGTTCCTTATCAGCATTTGATTTATTGATCGATCAGGCTACATATTACGCACTCGTGACACTTTATTACCTTCAGTTGAGCAGGGTGCATTGTAGACACTCAGGTCGTCTATATAGACATACTGACTGACATGGTCTGCTTCAAACACAATCTGAAATTTTAACAACGTCAGTGTAAGCTAATTCGACAGAACGTGGCTTCGTAAAACATGCATAGGTGTCGAAACCGGGAGGGATCGGGCTAATACTTAGTAACCCCCGCACTTCTTTTCAAAGACACTTATTAGTATTAGATACAATGTAGGTATGGAAAATCGGTGATCATCAGTCCCCAAACGCTTGAAAAGCAAGGGTATAAATTAATCGTTTTGATTTATTCTTTCTTTCAATTAGCGTCCGATTCCAATGACATGTAGACATCGTTTCTTACTACAGTAAAACTCGGTTATAGCGAAGTCCTGGGAACCTGTGAATTTAATTCGCTATATCCGTAATTTGTTATATCCGTATAAGGAATTCGTATAACCATTACAGTGAATTCGCAATATGAATGTTTTCCTTCAGGTATTACTACCAAATATGTTAGGGAATCAAATATTACAAAACATATCTTCGATAACTAAGGTTTTATTATGAATTTAATTTTATTTACAAATGCTTAACGGAAATAAAGTCAGTTCAATTTATCAAACTTTTTATAATCTTTGAAAGTTCGTTATAAAAGATGTAAATTTCATTATATCTAACCCAACCGGACTCAAAATCAGTTCGCTATATCCGTAAATTCGTTATATCAGAGTTCGTTATAACCGTAAAATTTTACAAAGATTTGTGAAGAATTTTGCCGGGGACCCAGAAAAACTTCGCTATATCCGTGAATTCGCTATATCCGTGTTCGTAAACGAGTTTTACTGTAACTGTGTTATGTGTAACTCACTTGAAATGGCCGCCTTAGGTATTCTGGATCAGGGCTGAATTCCGCCAGGGTCCAGTTGTGTGCTGGGATGTTGGTCACTGAGTACACGGGATTGCCTCTCATGGCACCCTCCTACAAATGGATTAAAGAATATCTGTTTTGTGTGCATGAGGTAATTCTTTTTACACATTTATGAATATTTGATTCCAGACTGATAATGTTGTATATATACATGTAAATGTTTTACTTGTAGATACACATTCAGCTTTCCACTAGTGTTTGGACGAGTTTCTGCCTTGTAGTAAAAACGTATGCAGTACGCATTTGCAGGATTGAAAGGTCTTGACGTAATACGCGTCACATATCGACTTCCGTATCTGTATGAACTCAAAGCATGACCTGCATCAAAAATAAAATCAGTATACATGTTTGTACCTGTACGTGTTTCGAGTCAAGTATATTTTTAAAGAAGTAAAACTGCAGTTAAACATAGGTAATCAAAGATTACGAAGGTCACCTCGACGAATGTTATCAGTGTAAGTAATGCAAATCTCACATCATATTTTCTTGATATTTAGTATTTATCCCAAAAACAATATTCTTGAAAGTTGTGTTTTACCCTTACATGGCATATACACATTCTACACATGTAGAAAAACATGTATAGTGTAAATAAATACCCGGTATTCATAACTTTGTTAATACTGTAGATATAAAGAACTTCAAGTTCATTGGGATTGATCTGTTCCCAAAACATTAACCTGGTCTCTCGTTTTGGAAATATAGGTCAGATCCAGCATCCAAAGCAAGTCTGGAAGTATCCACCCCTATATTTATCATCCATGCAAGTTTGGTTCAAGTAGGGCTTATAGTTACTTGGGAATGAAAATATAGGTCAGATCCAGCATCCGAAGCAAGTCTTAGTAGTGTCCATCCCTAGATGCATCATCCATGCAAGTTTGGTTCAAGTAGGACTTATAGATACTTGGGAATGAAAATATAGGTCAGATCCAGCATCCGAAGCAAGTCTAGTAGTATTCATCCCTAGATACATCATCCATGCAAGTTTGGTTCAAGTAGGACTTATAGATACTTGGGAATGAAAATATATAGGTCAGATCCAGCATCCGAAGCAAGTCTGGTAGTGTCCATACTTAAATGCATCATCCATGCAAGTTTGGTCAGGGTAGGGCTTATATTTCCTTAGGAATGGACCAGCTCCAAAAACTTTAACCTAGTCACTCATCTGGAAAATATAGGTCAGATCCAGCATCCGAAGCAAGTCGGGTAGTGTCCATCCCTAGATGCATCATTCATGCAAGTTAGGTCTGGGTAGGGCTTATACATGTAGTTACTTGGGAATGAACCTGCTCCAAAAACTTTAACCTGGTCACTCATCTGGAAAATATAGGTCAGATCCAGCATCCGAAGCAAGTCTGGTAGTGTCTATACCTAAATGCATCATGCATGCAAGTTTGGTCAGGGTAGGGCTTATAGTCACTTGAGAATGGACCTGCTCCAAAAACTTTAACCTGGTCACTCATCTGGAAAATGTAGGTCAGATCCAGCATCCGAAGCAAGTCTGGTAGTGTCCATCCCCAGATGCATCATCTATGCAAGTTCGGTCCGGGTAGGCCGGGCTAATAGTTACTTGGGAATGGACCTGCTCCTAAAACTTTAACCGGGACGCCGACACCGACGCCGGGGGTATAGCATAAGCTCATCTCGAGCTAAAAATGAAATATATATAGTATGAGCATGGAGAAAACGGGTTTGAACACTCAACCTTCGAACACAAGTTTTAACTAGTCTATATGAATCGATAAACTTGTAATGCTCACCCAGTTTGGAGCCAAGTGTGTGATCTGGGTGAGTATTGTCCAGGATCCAATCATAGTTGTCGTCTCGGTTCTGGGTAAAGTTACACAACTGACTCCCGTCCTCAAAGTCGCAGTAGGTCAAATTGAACGTGTACAGATTTTGTGCAACTTTAATTGGATTGAAAATATATCTAAAGACTTGCAATGTATAATATAAGAAACAATAGATTTTAAAAACACCTACTTGCTTGTTAAGTTGTTTTCAAACTCACCATTTGCACCAATATCGCCACAGTTGAGCTCAATGGAGTTGTCCAGTTGTGCTTTCAGGGTTTGTACCAGTGTCGCCATCTCCTCGGCCTTCTGGCGGACGGCCTCGTACGTGTTCTGGAAGCCGTGCATTGCCAGACATTGCTGTTCGTTAGCCAAAGAAGCGGATAGGCAACAAATGCCTATTAGTAAGGCAAAAATGTAACGCATTGCGAGTCTGCGAGTTTCACACAATGTTTTGGAAGTCGGTTGCTTTCTTGAAGGACACTATTGATATGAAACGCAGTTATCCAATTTCAAAATGTTAATATTAAATCACTTCAAAATTCTGATAGCATGTACCCTTCTAGAGTCTTTGAAATGGTCAGATACTGGTTATTTGAAGCATCATAAATATCTTTTGGAGTGATTTATCTATTTATTGACAGATGCGGATTACGACTCCTCTTTGATATCACTAAGATATAGTTTTGTCCTGAAAGTAGGGGAGACCATGAGGTGATCTATTGTAAGGACTTGGGGGTTTTATCCTACATTTTCTGTTTAAATTATCTTCATAAATCTTCCTTACCTGATAAGCTATGCACTTAATTAATCTATAAGCAGCTTCTACAAAAGTAACGAATCGAACGTCCCTGTGTTTGTTTTAATGCTCATGCTGTAAACTTTTAATTTTAAAATAATAATTTATATGTGGTCAACATATTTTATCTTAAATAATACAACTAATGAGTATATTAAGAAATTAGGATACTTAAGTATTGCTGTCTGTTGCAGCAGCAAATATTTCTCTTTCACGAACATAAGTTCGATCCCCCCCCCCCCCAAAAAAATACACGTATGACTGATCATCTTAGTAACCAACCTGTATACTTGATCTGTTTTATTATACCAAAACAGAGGTTTGGATTAATTAAGTTTGTCTGGGCCCATGTTAACTATTGTATACATGTATTTTCACAAGTAAACTTGTTTCATTTTGACAGACTTAATGTTTTCATGTTTTTACACTTACATGTAATTGAAATATCAGTATATAAAAAAAGTATTAAAATTAATGATTAATAAAGATTGATGAAAAAATTAGGTAAACATTGTGATAAATATTACCAATAAATAAGCCTGTACCTAGCACCTGCTGTTTTTATCGAATTCTTACCCTTGCCAGGTTGACAACATAACGGGGTATAAAATAACTCATTTAAATGTAAATCAAACATTGAACAACAGATTATTTTAAATGAGCTTTCAGTTCCAAAAAGACATTTCCCCTATATCAATTAAGGGTCATGTACATTATGTGAAATTCATTCTGAGTGGTTTTATTTCTAAATACATGTAAATTTTAAAAAATACAGTTGAACTTTGATATCTTGAACATTGATTTATCTTGAATACCATAGCCATGGTATGTGAAAGTGAGTTGAACGTCCCAACTGAATCCTCTTAGAACTTTTTGTTTAACCTCAACATCTTAAACCCTCACATTCTTGGTCTCAACAAGTTCAAGATAACAAAGTTTGACTGTACCATCACCAGTTCACTACTCTGTCCAAACTCTCTGAAATAAAGCTAAGTATATATACCATTACATAAATTTTATACAAAACAAATATGATTTTATGGGATTATTTATTCAAATTTTTAAAAATATGAGGAATAATATACAAAATATATACATGTACACATAATGGAAATATTACAATGATATACTATTTACATGTTAATCAAATGTTCTAGTTTAGGTGAAAAGTCTAGATTGCGGTATTTCTGGTTAAAGTTAGTTGTCAAATAATTGAAATTAATGTACTACATATAAATGAAATCATGATATTACTATGCATTAACACATCTTTGTCATGAATATGGGGAAAAAACAAATTATTTAATAGAACCACTGTGTATGCAAAATGATCTTTGTATATAGAATGAATTGTTTGTTTCTGGGTTTTTTTTCTTTTAGGTATTTCACATGATAATGCTGATTCAAATAAAATAAAACAGTGAAAACAATTTTAGGGGGGAGGGAGAATATTCTAACCTATATTTGCTGCAATTTACTTTACTTAAATTCCAAAAACACGAATAAAATTCTCCAGTTTTTATTTTTTTTTTATTTTTAAAACACTTTATCATAGCCAAAACTTAAGTCCAAGATAATACATGCTTCTCTTTTTTTAGAATTCTATAAAGTAAAAACATCTTTACACACTTCCTCTCTAAACCATGAAATGCTCTTTTTCTTTTTGTGTGGAGATTCCTCTTTATTTGGATGATACAACATTGAAATGTTTATCCTAAGGATGGCAATAATGAAGAAATGGATGCTTTAAATCAGCTGTTTGACCTATTGACCTCAACTGGTTGACCTTTTGACCTCAGTAATAGCCTCGCTTGGACTCTCCTGCGGATTTGAGTTCATACTCCATCTGCTCGTTCATTTCCTGTTTCCTGGCAAACAACACCACAATGAACGTCACCTAATGAAAATGATCAAAAACAATGCTTTAATAATTCACTTTTTTCCTCACCAATCAATTTGAGGAAAAAAAACAACAAAAAGTTATAAGCTTAATTTTTTGGGTGGCTTTCAGAATCTTACATTTAGAAGTGTCCTGAACACCCAGAAGAGCCATGTAAACACCACAAAGGACAGCCTCTGAAACAAAAAATAGAATTTTATCATACACTGTGACAAGGGAGCTAACTCTTCTAGCAGACACTGAGAGTCAAGTGGAAAACTGTTCAACTCTAAATCATAGAACTTTTGATTGTTTTTTCTTTTTGTTTATTGTTCACAAGTTGCTTTGTTCAATTGTAAAAATTTCATTGTACTAACTAATTAATATATCCAATGTTGGGGGCTTTAGTGAAATAAAAAAGTTACCGAGAGCCTGACAATTTCACAGAACAATCAGCCTGCAAAGGCAGGAATAAAATTATACTCATTATGTCTATAGGCTAATGCAATTATTTATGGGATCATATAGTAGAAATGTACGTAAAAGCCTATTAAGGTTCTGAACATAAATCACAAACTACTGTCGTACCAATGAAGCAAACATGAGTGATTTGAGATATATTATGCAATAAAAGGAAAACACTTCATATGATATGTTCTTGAATCTCATTTATATTTTTATACATTATCAAAACTGAATCAGATAACTAAAAGGGAAAAAATTTGACTTGTATACATGTACTTACGAATGTGTTCATGGCGTAGAATGAGTACTCAAAAACAGAGAAGGCAAACTCGACTAAGATGTATATAATGAAGCAGATGATGTAGATTTTGTGTGCTCTCATGTACATCACAAAATGCTGCAAAAAAGGTAAAATCAAAATTTAATATGAACATGTTTCCTGTGAGGCAAGCATAGATCATAATTGTTTCATTTACTTTCAAATAAAAACTGATATCTAATCATTCTCCCATTCAAAATAAATGGTGTAGTTTCCCTATACATGTATATTTGACAGAATAGTTTCCATTTTTAGCAAACTTTAACACATCAACTTGGGCAGAAATTATATTTTATCATTTTTTTATTAAGCAAGAAATTGTATGCGATACAAACAGCATTCTGTATTTATGTGTTCATGACAAAACCTACCCTTTCCATCACTTGCAGAATCATGAAGCCACTGTAGAGAATCATCACCACATGACCAAAAGTAAGAACTATGTCACTGGCCAAAAAACCTGGAAAAGAAAAAAAAAATGTTACAAAAAATGGAGGTGATTTTTTTTATGGCCTGCCAATCTGTCTTACAATAATGTGAAAAAGTTAGGAATTTCAATATCTAAAGATTATTACATCTCACTTATCAATAATTATGATATATAATTATTAAGGAGATAGGACCATAAATGTCCATTATCACCTTAGTTTGGACTTTCAGTCGGGTGATCGAGGCATTCTCAGCGCTACGTAATGGCAAATACTAGTAGATTCTCTTTGGTTAAGAAATTAATAAGTTATAACATCAGGAACTTTAAATTGTTGTTGACAATGATATGAGACAATTGTGCTGTGAGAGAATTTTTAATTGGCTATTTACTACATCAGTTGACCTGTGGCCGAATTTCTATCCTATATGTATGCATGTATTTCAATAGTGAAGGAAAGCTGTGTAAATTTCAGAAGCTAATTAGGTAATGTCGAGAATATGCCATGCCTTATTAAAAGTCCAAATTAAGCTGATAGTCTTCCTTAAGTATATCTTATTATTATTATAATTATTACAAATTTTTGCCTACCTGAAATTGATAAAGATTGTCAATTTTACTTACTTTGCCAAAAATGAGCTCGCCAAAGCGTTTTAAATCCCATGCTGATTTCAAAGTCTGTTCCCGTGGCTATCAAGTCCACAAGGCGAAGGGTTAGGGCAAATGTGGCTGTAAACTAAAATGAAAGGAAAATAAAATTGTCAACTTTATCTAGCTGCAGAATGATTACTATATATATACACAGGTTTATTGTGCTTAGATCTAGCTGTAAAACTGTAGCATTATGGTTTTATACATTATTTAAATTAGTCTTTGACTATAATAATACAGATCCCATAATGCAAATGTAATGGGAGAGGAGACAATGCAGTGGACCAGACCAGGATTCGAGCCTGGGTGACCCCTGAAACTCCGGTCAAGTTCTCTATCGACTGAGCTATCTGGCCACCAGCAATAGACCTGGCTAACCCCCCACTCAAAAAATGTGTATGCAATTCATGGCGCACAATTTTTCGTGCACTATTGGGTAGAATTTTCTTTACATTCCAGCATTGGTAAAACAACTACCTCTCACTCCCCAATTCTAGACATATTTATTAACCTATCTGAATTTATCTACCTCCCAACCCTTTATTATTGTCTCTACAAGCGAGTAGTTAACTCGCTTGATTTGAATTTCCTGAAAATATCCTAAAAAATTCAAATAAAGATATACTTTTTAACCCATGTAGAAACGACTATAAAGGATTGGGAGGAGATAGTTGATTGAATGATACCGGAAAGTGGAGAAATTCTCCTAAATAGTGTGCAAAAAATCTTGCATCATAAATTCATAATTTCACTTTTTTTGCATTACGGGATCTGTAGCATTTTTAAAAATATGGAGCTATCTAATCTACAGATGTTGATTTTTCCACTGTATTAATTTAACTATTTCAACTCGATCAAGTTGAAGTTGGACTTTCATGCATGCATATATTTACATGTTTGCCTACCCTCTATAACTGTATAGTATTAAATATTCAAAAATATATGTATAAATGATGTACTAAATGTATGACTCACACAATGATATTTATCATGCATATCCATGTTCTTATATAATGAACAGAGCTTGCTCTTTCGTTTAAGGAGCAGTAGACATCATTATATAAAATATTATAATTACGTATCAACTTTTCATTTCTTGTTCTCTTGAAAGAATTTAAATTGCGATTTATTTTAATTTCTTATAAATGAAAAATACCGGAAGTGAAGATAGAGAAATTAAAAAGTAACATAGATCTAAACGTTTCTAAGATCTTCCATTTCCTAGTTGACTGTTTTAATTATTATCAAAATAATTAACTTACCACAACTAAAATATAGAAAACAAAGCATGCTGTTCGGAGATTCCAGCAGAGGAACCTGTGTAAGCACGCCATGTTTGTTGTCTTCCGTCTCGTTTTAAAATCGTCTCACCTGAGGCAGGTATGAGGGAGTTGTCATTATTTTTACTACCGGCAATATTCAAAACAAAAATGTATCATCATGAAATAAAAAGTTCCTTTTTCCATAGAAAATGTTTTTAAAAATATTTAAAATGAAAATAAAAAAATTATTTTGTGTAACTTAAATTTTAGGAGCGTTTGCGTTATTACAGGGAGTCTTGTGTATTTTTAGATTGCAATATAATTTATTGAAATAATGAATGCTCCTTTTAAAGGTAACTAATTCAGTAATTGCATGGCGGACCCAGGTTTTCATAACAGCTGATTTTCTCAAAATTCTGAAAAATCGTTTTCTCTGCATTTCTTTCACTTTGTGCTGTATTTTAAAAACTTGAATATATTTTATTTGGGACATGTCTTAATAATCCGAGGGGGGTGTCACTTTTTAAACTTCTTAAATTTTTATTTTTTAGTATTTTAAGGAAAAACTTCACAGAGTTTGTAATATTTTAATATGTTTATTATAAACAGAAAACAAATTTTAATGCATTGACATGCATTTTATATTTATATAATGTCATATTGTTTTATACATGAAAACAATGATTAAATCAAAAGTTTAAATATAAAGTGTTTTACCAATAAAATAATGAATAAGTATCACAGTCATGAACAACATGTAAAAAAGGAATGACTTTGTACAATGCACCAGCTAGATCATATCACAGATCTATACCAATATATAAGTGTACATGTACATGCTTGCATGCATGTTTACCCATAAAGAATGAAAGAAGTTTGCTACTTAAAATTTTATTTATTTATTTATTTCAATTCAGACAGCTAAATTTAAGATTGAGCATATAGAGATTTGTATTTAATCTTATAATTATTTTAAATGATTTTTAAAGAATTTTTATTAAAACTTTTTTTTCAAATAAAAAATATGTGAATCAATATTTTTCCGTCAATATTTTTCTGGTCAAAATCAATTAATTCATAATTTATTAATGAAATGAATTCTAAATTACCGTTTCAAGCTGTTTTTACTTATTTTTAAAGATTTCCAAATGACTGATACAAGTTTGTTTTTTTCTTAAACCATAGCAATATTAACACGGAATTCTTGTTTAATTGTTATTTAAATTACCACTTTCATTTAATTTTGGTAGGGATTGCATGGTTTGATCAAAATTTACCAACATTTGAAAATTTAGCAAATTTTCTAATTTCTTAAATGCCATTCCATCATTAAAAGAAAATTATACTTATACCAGATTCTTTTTGGTAGATGACTTAATTCTTGGAGATTTTATAATAAAAACTATATAAAAAATAATACATGTATATATTTTTATCACCCAAATTCTTATTTTGAAAATTCTAATGTGTATCTCACTTTTCTTAACAATTTTTAAAAAAGATATTTTGTTTTATGCAGATTTTGAACTCAGCTAAGGCATCATATTTTCAAGTTATGTGAAAGAATAAAAATAAATCATTTAAAATATTCAAGATATAATATGCATAACAGTTTTTTCCATGATAAAAATAACTGTGTTCCAAACCGAAATACTAAAATTAAATTTTAAAAACAAAAATGTTTTTCTTTTTTGTGATACTTAAATAAATACTGTAAAATCAGTATATTTCAACAATCTTATAATACTAGACAATACATGCATAGCTAGTGTATACATAACATATATGTGAAAGACTTTTAAAACAAGTTCCAGATCACTGCATGTAGATAATTCTGATTTTCATCCATACAAGCATAAAATCAAAGATATAAGGAAGATATACCTACATTGTACCTTCATAAGATAAATACTTCTGAAGGAGTACAATAAACAAATAACATAAAACTAGAAGCAAATACTGAAACAAAATATCTGGGATAGAGGAGTCTTGCTTGTGATACAAACCATACAGTGAACATGACAGTAAATAATAAGAAGCCTATATAAGTCTGTGAAAAGCAAAATATTTAATTAGGCCATTCCAAGTTGTTTCTATGTTTTAAAGCTTCCACATGTGCCTCAATGGTCTAACACCACATATCAGGGGGAAAAACAAACAAACAAACAAACAAACAAAATAAGGAGTCCTGACATGGGTTTTTTGTGTCAAAATCTTGGAAATTTTTCAATTTATATAAATTCTAACTTGTGTACAATATGTTATATTATGTATATTTTAAGTATTGATTACCTTGATTTTTCTAATTTAAATAATATCCCTTTTTACAAGAAAAATATGTTAATAAAACCAAATCCTTTGAAATTAAGCCATCATTTTTATGACTATAAGATCTATCTGTGTAAAAAGTGTGTTTGATATATTTAGATTTTTTTTGTGCATGGGTAGATTTTTGAAAAATGGGTAGGTTCTTGAAGTGGCCTATGGCTTATATGAAAAAAATATACATGAAAATATCTGCTTGGTTATAAAAAATCAGATCTTTTAATTCATTTAAATTCTCTTGTATGAAATCAGATATTCAGGATAACAAGCTTTGTTATCATAAAAAATAAATTCTCTGAAATTCCAGCCACCATCCACAACAATAGAGTCAAAGAATAGGGAACTATGGGTAGCGTCGGTGCACCTGTCCTTGTAGCAGCGCTGACAGGGTGGTCGAGTGTAGGGTTGTGGGTTTTTAGTGTCCGTCCTGACAAATACCTCCCCCAGACAAGCTCTCACTAACAACATCTGTTTCTCCTGCAAATCCCTGTGCTGTTTTGGATCTATACCGGTAATTTGAAAATTAAAGTTAAATTAAGACTTATACTTAACAATGATTTTTTTTTTCAGGAGAGTTTATAATGTAAAACTTTTGGCAGCTTAATAGAATCTCTTGATACTGTACCAGCATATTGGTCTGATTTGGTAGAACTCTCCGCACAGTAGACCCCGTTGCCAAATACAGGATTGTTTGCCACCCTCCCATCCAGTCCCTGGGTGAGGATGTTTTTAATGATTGTAGGCTGGGTCCCATGAAACAGATAATGCTCATTGATCCCTGGATATATCTCCGTCTTCAGTGAAGGATCAGCCGTCATTGATGTCAACACTTCACCATTTTTGGCTTGTGAAATTTGATGAAGTGGCTTCAACACACCTTTTTGCGATGCTCTTAAAAAGAGCTTTTCTCTGTACTTCAAATATTCCTCAAAAAGATGTGGATTTTCCAATCGTTTTATTCCAGTAATCTTGATATTTGTATAATTTAACAGATCTAAACCAGCAGAGTCTATGCCTTTTCCCACGAATTGCGACTGCCACGTTTTCAAAGCCAAACCTTCTATAGCTTTGTATGTTTGAGGGTTGGCAACGTTTAAGTCCACAAGTTCATATGACTTTTGGGAGACAGCTGTGTTCCAATCAGCCAAGGTTTTGTTGGAGGTGTATTTTGTCCAGTAGGAGGGAGACACTTTTGGTGCATGATAGAGAGCTTGAAAGAATGCTTTGGTATTCAATGGAGGTAAATTGGAAGCTGTGCAAGAAAATTACAAAAATTATTGACTTGAAATACTAGCATATAGATATAGTCTTTGAATTCCAAAAGTAGGTCATCATGACCTGCTTTTAAGTTGACATACTCAAAGGACCCAAGATATTTATATTATTCCAAGCTTATTAGTATCTGAAATATCTAAATATATAATCATGAAATTCCAAATGTAGGTCACAGTGACCTTTTCTAAGGTTGATGTGTTTTGAGGATCTGAGACCCATGGGCACCAACTGAAAAAGTTTGATAATTTTAGCCCAAATAGAATGTGAAGTATTTGAACAAAGTTATAAAATTCCAAAAGTGTTATCTGTAGGTCATGATTGTCATAATCAAGGAAGAGTTTAAGCATCCCTTGTTAAATGCAAATGGTCACAGCTGTGTGTACTCCTTGTCATACTCTAAGGTCAAGGTCAGGGGGTCAAAAAGGTTGGTACCCAGAGGTTATAATACTCATGTGTAACATGAAAGGTTAAACTATTAGCTACCAAAAGACAGACAGACAGACCGAGGGACAAACTTAAATCTAGATTTCCCCAAATCTCCGAAAACATGCACAAAAACTGTTTATAATAGTATACTTAATTCATCTGAATATTTAAGGAATGACGAAAAAAGTAAATTTCTAGAAAGCCCTTTTAAAACATATTGATTGTGCAATAAGCTTATAATTAATTGATTGAGACAGTGTACATTACCTGTGCCTGAGTTTAAGACAGGTCCTTGTGAAGTCACAGTGTGGGTTGGAGTGGGCATTTTCAGAGCAGAAAGAAATGCCTGTAAATTGCATTGTATAATATAAAAAATTCCTCTAAATTTTGTATCATAAAAATGCTAGTAAATTGCAGAGCAGAAACAAATGCCTGTACATTGAAGAACTTAAAAATGCCTGTAAATTGTAGATGCAGATCTGTTTAAGAGAATATGCTTTTTCTTTGAATTCGCTCCATTTTGAATTCACCCAATTGCAATAATTACAAAAGAGAAAAAAATATAATGGAGACAAAAAATATTTCTTCACACTAGTATACAGTAACCAATTATGGATTTTTTTAAATGATTACCATTGTTCCTCTTGAGTAGCCAAATCACAAATTGCCTTGGTAATTTTGACCTGTTGACAAAATACTGAATAAAATCTTGTAATTTTTTTTTATATGAAGAACATTTACCTGTTGAACAGTTTGCCATTTCTTGTCCAGGTTGTAAGCTACGATGGTGATTCTGGTGAGTTCAGTTTTGGGATAATTTTTGTTAAAGTCTTTAATGCACTCTGCCATGACCTCTGCCACTTCATCAGGGGGGTATTCCAGAGAACCGGTCCCCAGGGTGGGGAAAGCAAGGGTCTTTGTCATGGGATGTTTATTGGCCTCCTCTAGACAGTTGGTCACAAAGTCTTTCAAGATCTTCAAAAAAAGGTTGATAGATTACAGTTAAACCTCATTAGAACAAAAAAAAGAGGCCCATGGGTCACATTGCTCACCTGAGCATTGTGGCGTTGCCCTACCCCGGGGAGTTGACATAATTTGAACAAACTTGAATATACACTATCTGAGGATGCTTCCATATACCGTAAATATGATCAGTCATGGCTTTGCTATTCTTGAGAAGAAGATTTTTAAAGAATTTTCCTATATATTTCTATGTAAAACTTTGATCGGCCATTTTGGCCCCGCCCTACCCACGGGTCATGATTTGAACAAACTTGAACATACACTACCTGAGGATGCTTCAATATAAATATGATCAGTCATGGCTTCTCTATTCTTGAGAAGATTTTTCAAGAATTTTCCTATATATTTCTATGTAAAACTTTGATCGGTCATTTTGGCCCCACCCTACCCCCAGGGGTCACCATTTGAAAAACTTGAATCTACACTACCTGAGGATGTTTCCCCATATGTTTCATCTTTCCAGGCAGAGTGGTTCTTGAGAAGATTTTTAAAACAAGCCACCGAATTTTCACTAATTCCCAATTATCTCCCTTGAATGAGGGCATGGCCCTTCATTTGAACAAACTTGAATCCCCTTCACCCAAGGCTACTTTGTGACAAGTTTGGATGAAATTGGCCCAGCGCTTCTTGAGAAGAAGTCGAAAATGTGAAAAGTTTACAGACAGACAGCTAGACAGCTGGACAGCTAGACGGACGCTGGACAAAATGTGATCGTTGATATCTTAAATGATAATTTCAATCATTTACATGTAACTTAATATGGCACGGAATGTCCTAATGATTATTTTAATTAATATCAATCGTACCTGTTGTTCCGTCAGTTTCCCAACCTTGAAACAGACTTCTATTCTTCCTAACTTACACTTAGTCATCTGTGTTACAACTGTAAAGTAAATGATAAACTGAAAATATGTAACAGTATCTTTCTCTTAATTGAATACCAAAACAGAATTAGATCAGCATTATCCAATTTTTCTTTAAAGTTTACATGCATGGATAATAATCTTAAATCTGCTATCTATATTGAAAAAAAAGTGAATATTATATGACTGATACCTGAATTTTGAGTTGAAATTTCCTTTGCTTTGTTAACAAATGCCTGTAAAACACACAAAAGGTTTATATATAAATACATGTACCTATATCAATATTAAAACTTTCAACTGTAAAAAATTTCTTTATAATGACAGAAAGAATGCACATTATAGACTAATACACAATTAATGAGTACCGTGTAAACTTGATTTTTGAAGATGGAGAACACCACTTGGCTGAGATTGGGGTTGGTTTTCCCTTTACTGAACTCCTCCACCGCGGTGAACATCAGGTCTGCCAGGATACTGGGAGGGTATCCAATGGGGGACCCCATATCTGGTACCGCAATGGAACTGAAGCTGTTTTTATTGGCTCTCTCAAGGCAGTTCTTTACTGATTCTGTTATAGTCTGAAAAGGTTTGAAAAATATGTTAAAAGTCCTAAAAAATACAATAGGTATATGTTTATATGTAATGTTTCAGATATATATTTTAGGTTTATTGATATTTTACAGCTTTCTTTCATAAACTGTAAGTTATAATCACTAGTACGAGGGGTTTTCAAAAAGTTTGTGGACTGAGGCTATAAAATTAGTACTATGTAGTCTGAGCTTACAAAATTTTGAAGGAACATAAAACAACAAAAAATAAAGAAATGTTGAAATTTTTAGCTTGATCATGTTGATACGTTCATTATTTCCCACATTATTATGAAATAAAAACAACATATTATCATCACCCGGCATCGTCCCCGTTTAGTTTTATAATGTCCGACAACTTCATTGTTTTTCTATGTCTGCTCTTTCTACCTCATACACTTATTTTGATGAGATTCCCTAGAGCTGAGAAAGGACTTCAATCCGTCTTGTTTATATGACTTTACAATGTCATATGAACAGTGGCTTTCAATGCATATACTATTAAAAATAAGATTTATACAATGGCAGAGATCCTCACTTGATTGTGCCAGCATATTTTACTTTTTGGAATTCAATATCTACAACTTTACACATGATCAATGTTATTTTTTGACGTAATTGATTTTTCACACCTTGACTACAAATCTACATTAACTGAGCATTCCTTTTCTCTCTGAATCTATTTTGGCATTAAAAACAAGTAATCTGGATGCACATTATTTCTCCGTAGCCAGTTTAAACATTTCCTAGGTGTACACCAGTTTTTCTAGGGGCAAAACGTTATAGAATGTTGGAAAAGAAAACCCCTCCCCCTTTTGGACGATAGAAAAGATAATGATAACTAAATATTTTAAAATTCATTGATCTGCCTAAAGCGGTTTTAATTTAATGGCGCTAGTCCACGAATTTTTTGATAGCCCCTCGTACAAGTTACCATTGACGTAAAAATTAAGCAATGCACTAATCATAAAGGCAGTAAGTTAATTTTTTATGAGTTATGAAAACCTGTGAAAATTTAGATTTTGAAGTTTAAAGGGCAAAATAAAAAAAAAAAAAATCAAGAAATAAAGAAATTAACTTTGAACCGTCGGAAGAGCAGCCATTAATAATACCTTGTTCTGACTGCCATCCTGTTGACTCCTGGGAAGGGTCACATGGTACACTCTCTGGCACTTGGAATTAAAGCCCCCTGTGTCTGCAATGTCTCCTATTTTTAGACCATTAGGAAATCTCTTCTTGCAGTCAGCTTCCAAAGCTGGTCCTGCAGCATCACTTAATTTCTTACTAGGAATTCTACTCAGGTCAAAGTTAGAGGGCACTCCATTCACATAAACATCAGCCTGAATAGTATATGGATTTGATTTTATCTTAATAACTTGAAAATTCTTGATTGAATGAAGAAATATTTATGTAAATATAATGAATATTTCTATTTTGTATAATAGCACTTTTGTAAGATTTTTAAATCCACAGAAGAGTGCATAATAAGTTGATCGTACTTAACAATTTTTCTATACATGCAAGAAATGCACTTTGAATCAAGTGCATGATTATCCTTAAAATTCAGAAAAATTCTACATGTATTGATGATCAGCATTCAAAATCTCGTAACCATTATGTCTTTGAAGTAAGAATATATCATATGCATGTGAGATCAGAGCAATCTCTTATTAAGAAAAAGCATCTGACCTGCTCATCAGTGAGTTGTCCTTTTACAACTGTTACATTGACCCCTCCAATCTTGACCCACTGTCGCGGGCCCGCACCGCCTGTGGTGGGGGGTGGGGCTGGAGGGGGTACCAAATAAAGATTCGACAGTGCATGTTGTAGTGGAGTTCTCCCTCGAACAGGAACATTTACTGTCAACAAGAAAAACAAATTAATATTAAATATGATTTTCAATTCAATCTGACTCTACAAGCTGAGTTAATCAGAGCTTAATCATATTCTCTTTAGAGAAGTGGACAGGCTTTCGCCTACATCGGATGTAGGCAAAAGCCTGTCCACTTCTCAAGAGATATAAGCTTAATCATAATAGATCCGATTGCTATAATTTTAGGCTTAAATATGTTTAAGAGTTAATTAAGACCACCATTGACTGATAAACATTGACCCCTCACTTCTGCTTTACCCTAGCTGTGACAAAGACCATTATGGCCCTTTTGAGAGAATTAATGAAAGCCACTTACGTCGCTGATCATGAGATATCCTTAAATTTGGGTTATATATGTTATAAAAATTGATACCGGTATCATAAAAACATTTTGTGTCCTTTGGAAAACCTAGCTCTTAATGGACTGATTTTGTGCTTCAATCTTTATCATTATGACATATACTGTATAAGCAGAATTTTTGGCGATCGATCGAGGATTTAAATTTGGCATTAATTTTGGCATAAATAAATAAGCAAGGGTTCTAAGATCACTAAAATTATAAATATCGCTAAACATAAATTGTGTTTAATTTGTAATAGCTGCATTAGTGTCAGAATTTTAAAATCTCTAAAATTACTTTCTGCTAAAAAAAAAATATTTTAAGGACAAAATCCCTTAATTTGCATCTCGCTAAAATTTCCACTTATAAATTATACGGTAATTTTTCTTTGGGATTAATTCTTTGAGAAATTCAGAAATTAATTTAACCCTTGCAAATGTTGATCGAGGGACTATAAGTAATTTAGGTTCTGCATGGGTTAATTGAGTCAATTCATATATAATTAATGACTTATTAAACCAGGAAGACTTTGGAGATCTCTCAGAAATCCTGTGACAAATCTGGCAGCAATGATTGGGAGCTAGCTTGACCATTAAAATAATTTCAATATATAGAGATCGTTATATGTACACTTAATTTTAATTCAAGTTTTGCTTACCCACACTTGGGGTAGACTGTTTATTATTGTTCTGTCCCATGTAGAGTCCTCTCTAAGCCATATGTTTATATGTATCAAAGAAATGAATTAAATGAACAGCAGGTTTTCTTAGTCTATAAATAACTCTGAAACAATAATATTCCTGCTTCAACTTTCTTTTTGGCTATACATTTATCAAAGAAATTCATATTATTCTACATAGTACAATAATCTTAATTAATTAAACATATAGGTCAATGAAACAAGAAACTTGACAGAGAGAATCAGATCATTAACTTCATCATGATGTAAAACGCATGTTTCTCCAACTATATCGATCGGGCTCGGAAGTCAGAATATCAACAAAGTAGGAAAATAATGGCGGGGCCTTTAAAAGGTAGAAGAGATCGAGGGTATATTTCCACGGATCCAGAGACTAGATTGCGAAGGTATCAGTCCAATCTACAGCATATTTTTGATAAGGTAATTAGTTAAGGAAATACTAGAACCTTTTCATTGATTAGATTTGCTATCTATCGATATCGGGACACCGTCCCAAATATAAAACCACAGGTCTCTGAATCTGTGATAAAACAGATTGTGACCTGTCATTTAATGACATTTAACAAATTGTTTTGGGATATAATATCCAATAAATTTACATTGCAAAAATGGATTTTTTTCTTGCACTAAAACTAACACCTGATCAGTGATCAAATAAAGAGAAACAACTTTGTTACATTCAGCAACTATGATAAGTTTTTCTGTATATCGTCTCGTAAGAGTCGTATCCTGTTTTTGACCGTATTGTATTTTCGACCTATTTTTCCCAATCTGCTTCCCGTGCAGATTCCGCACGGAAGAACATTATTTTCGGTTGCTACACTTGGAAAATTATCTTTGAAGCACAACTGTACAGTGAAAATACCCAAAATAATTAATTTAACGGATATTCCCCGATGGTTTTAGTCCGATGTCAGAAATTCTAGACTTTTTACTAATGCACATTTTATCTGTTGATTAATCAAAGCCGTAATCGGTTAAATACAAAGATTTTTTTTATGACATTTTTCTGAAAGAAAATTAAGATCTCTGTCAAAGAGACGCGGCTTTGAACTTGTGAAAAAAGCAGAAAATCCTGTCCCACTCGTGAAATAAATTCAAAATTCAACTAAAAAACATTGAATATCCTCTACTTATATGGTAGGTGTTCAGTTTCATAGAACTGATTCATTCAGGTATACTTACAGTAAGAATGCAAAATAAATATATTTACAAGCTTTGAAGTAAAGTTTACAAAAGCATTCTGTGAAATAATCATGGTTCGTGGTGGACCTATGTTCGCAGTCTCCGACTGTCAGGCTGGCTTCACTTTTGCTTTTAAACTTTAAAACATTGCGTCGCCCGCGTGGTGCAATAGTTAGATCGTCTGCCTTAGAAGAGCGAAGTAAGAAGTCGATCCTTACGTCGTGGGTTCGAATCCCGACCAGTTTTGCGGGTGAGACCGTTTGAACCGCGGTCCCATGTTGCATTAGATGCTGTAACAAAAAAGTCTCCTCAATGCTCAATGGTCATGAGTGCCGAGCATAGGACAAAAAATTAAAATACAATTTATTTTATTAAATACAGTTAATCAACTAATCATTATTTTGCACTTCTTTGAATTCAGCTTCATTCCAATTTTTTCTGAGTTTTCTTTATGTTTTCTTATCTTGAACTGAAGATGGTTCATTGCTTATGATTTTTTGTTTATGGGGATTCTGCTTGGTGCTTTGCTGGCTATAGGGCCAACAATGTCACCCCATAATTGTTGTTGTCCTGTTAGTTGCCTCTCTTGGGAATTTTGCAGATCAGTCCATTTTTAGGCACTTTCACCACTTTCCATATATCTGGTCAAAGGTCTGATTCAGTTCCTGGCTGGTCTGATTCAGGCCTGTTTTTTAACATTTTTGCTGTTATTTGATCTGCTGCAACCGAAATTTGACAATGCTACACCTTTTTTACTTTGTGGAAATTAAAAAAGCACATATGGTGTACAAAATGATTAAGTTACATTTAACACTTTTTAACACCATAGGTGTATATTTTGCTTTAATATTTCAATTTTTTTGGGGGGGGATGGGGTTTCTTATAAATTAATTACCAGGTATATTTGAATAAACAGTAAAAAATCATTAAATAGAAATAATCTGAAACTAAAACAACTATTAGACAGTTTCTGTCCTTACTGGACTAGGGAGGGGTACACGATGAGCTGAATGGTACTTGAACTTGATGAAATAGAATTTTTAAAAGGTAGATTTGAGACAAGTTCTGGCTGAAATATTTGTCGTCCACATGTAAATTTTTAAACAGCTTACCGTCTTTGGGGGGGGGGGGGGTGCACAAATGACAATAGTCAGTAAATTAAGTTCCCATTTATATGGACATGTATATTAGAAAATAAATAACATCGAATATCATGGTGATATGCCTGCTATGATCAGAGAAAGGACTGTTCCCACAAATGACAATAGTTGAAATAGTTTAAAGTTGGGGTATGGATAGGAGACGGTTCATCATGGTTGGCAACATGAAAATTAAAGCAAACTTAATGTCTAAATTTGATGAAAATTATTGAATTAGGAATACATTTCTTGTGTTGTTGTTGATTTGAAATTGATATTTTCTTAAATCTTGATTTGTATGTGTATTTGATATGGAACAAAAAAATTATTTTTAAGTGATTTTGTAGGTCAGCTGATTCATAAAAAAACAAAGGGCTTTGGACACAGCAAGCTCAAGAGCACACCAAGAGAGGGGGATCTGTGTACAAGAGAACATGGTATGTTAAAGTGTTGGCTCTTTATTAGTCAGATCAACAACACAGAAAGTCTAAAATCATGTAATCTGTTGTAAGATTCTGTGAAGAACGTATGTGTCATACTGTTTGTCTGTCTGTGTGGAGTCTCAATCTCAATTCCCTACGATTCTTCATTAACCTAGCTATAATGAAAATATTTCAGAAATATTATATTTTAGCATTTGAATAGCTGCAGAACTGTAGCTGTCTGATTGAGAAAATTTTAACAGACTCATTAGAGAGCTACAGATCCAAGCATTGTAAAAATCTTCAATTTTCAGGTATTATTTCTTGCAATATAACATTGGTTACACCCTTTAAAGCATGGTACCTTCAAATTAATCATATATTTCACTTCTATTCCTGATACTATTTATCTTTCAACATTTCCAAACTGGACTTGGAATATCAGCTTCAAAACTTGACTTTCTGACATCAATGTTAGGGTCTTGCTGAAAGATAAATAAAGTATCAGGATTAGTTGTAAAATATATGTTAAAGTAATGGACACCATGCTTAAAGTGGGGAAATGCATATTTACAAGAAATAATATCTGGAGGAGCAGCAAAAAGCATCGCTGTAAATTGAAGGTTTTTACAATGTATGGATATATTTAGCTCTCTGGTTTGCCTGTTTGAATTTTCTCAGAGTCTGCTCTGCAGCAAGCACTTGACGAGAAGGGGATTTCATATATTAAGTGTATTACCTTTGACAATATCCTTTCCAAAATATGATGATTAGTCATCTCAGTTAGTCATTACCTTCACCTTAAACTTTGACCTATCCAACTCTTCCCCCCTCAATATCTCCATTACAACATTTGTACCCGAAGAGTGTATGATCATGATGATGGACAGACTAGCCAGAACAGGTTAGACAGTTACAGCTGTAAAATATACATGTACCTAAATTATCAAATTCAAACCAATAAGACCTTGATGAGGGGGACCTCTGAATTTGCTTGGTGGTTTTAATTGTAATTTTTTTTCACTCACAATTGTGAGTGTGAAAAAGTGAGCGTGTGGGCTATGTGAGAAAGTATGTACCTGATGTTGTTCATTTCAATTCAGTTGGAAAAATAAATTTAAAAAAAAACTTTTTTTTCAGCACACAAAAGAATAAACCCCTTTAATCATCAGCAGAATCAGGATAAAGAATCATTTCAACAAGTAAGTCTTATTAAATTCCAGTCTGTTTCAAAAATCTCTGGATTGGTACATGTACATCACATCAGCACCATTTTTTTTTCAGGTTAATTTAATTGCACAAAAGAATAAACCCCTTTAATCATCAGCAGAATCAGGATAAAGAATCATTTCAACAAGTAAGTCTTATTAAATTCCAGTCTGTTTCAAAAATCTCTGGATTGGTACATGTACATCACATCAGCACCATTTTTTTTTCAGGTTAATTTAATTATGATCATAGGTTGTATTGTGACTCTGAATATATGAATACATATAGGTAGTGTACAATTCCTCATACACATAGATATTACTAGCATTTGTTATATTTATATAGACCTTTATAATGGATAAAATAAATCTTATAAGGTCATCCCTGTTTCTGTGTACTGTTTCTTTCTTACAAATCTAATCGAAATGGTCAAAACGCAGTTGTATTCACGTATTTAAAGGAGCATAGACACAGATTTGAATTTAATATTTTCGTTATACCGGTAATATGACAACTTATTTGAGGGTTGTTCTTAAAGTTCGTGGATGACGTCAATCTTCGTTATATTACTCACTAGAAATTTAAAATAAGCACAATATAATATGTACAAATATTTGTTTTGTTGATGTGTGAAATTTCATTCCATTCAATTAAACAGAAATCAATTTTGTTCATTTTAGAATCAACATGTCTTGTACCAGCGGAGCACACTTAATGGCAATGTAATTTTAAAACATAGCGTCAAGATTTTCTTAAATATACTATCCCTTTACATTTCACACAGTATTATCAAATACCCACTCATTCAATCCTTTTTCTAATACTTGATATTTATTTTTTAAGAATTGCTCTCATTGTATAATTTCCTTGTTAAGATTTTAATTTCCTTAATTACATAACTCTACTTTCATAAAATACACAACTCTGAAGCGTCTATACCTTTCCGTGACATTTCAACTTTTTAAAGTTTTTGTTAAGATTTTTACAGTTAAACCTAGCTTCACAGATTGTCCTCATCCGATACAGAGTCTCTGTCACTCAAATACAGCCTGTACTGTTTGTACACACATGCACAACTCGTTTGTGACAGATTTTGTAAAAAATGATACAAATCATTGGATTTAGTGTAAAAATATTTCTACTAAATTTGGATAACACATGACATCAAATAAAAAAGATATAACAGTTGTCTATGAACTTTTCAAACAACCCTGGTATATTGTAATAGCATTTCACATGAAAATACATTAAAAATCTTATTTCATCTAAAAGTTATTGAAAATTTAAATTTTTGGATGGGTTTGATTCACACACCCTTGCTTTCACCAATTTTAATTTTATTCTAAATACTTCAGAAAAGTGACAATCTTGTTGTGTATTAATGAAAAATATTAAAACTTTAATCCAGAAAAATAATTATATTCAGTGTAGAAATGTTCGAAAGCTTGTTAAGTCTGCTCACCACAACTGCACAGACTGACAATATACTGTCTTAGTGTCTATATCTTTTGCTTTCAAACATTTCTATGCTGAATTTCCTAGATTATAGTTTTAATATTTTTCATTAATACACAGCGAGATTGCCACTTTTCCTTAAAAGTATTAAGAATAAAATTTAAAATTTGTGAAATTGCAAGGGTGTGTCAATCAAACCCATCTAAGAATTTGAAGCTTCAATAACTTTTAGATGAAATAAGATTTTTAATTTATTTTTCGTGTGAAATGCTATTACAACATATAAGTTGTCATATTATACAGAAAATATAAAACTTCAAATCTGTGTCTATGCACCTTTAAATATTGTTGTACTTCACTACTTGCATGAAATAATTATACATAAGTATATACTCAAGTTTGCTTATTTTTCAAAGTATGAAAGAAAATTATATCAATACTATGAACACTGCAGTCTGAATGTTGATGACAAATACAAAAAAAAAATCATATATGTTCTAAATATTTTCCTTGTTAGGATAAAATGCTTCTCCATTCTATAAATACCTGTCCTATACATAATGTACACTGTAAAAACACATCTAAGTCAGAAATTGAAACTCTGCTTACTACTTAACACTATAACATGTACCTACTTTTGTCCATTGTATAAGATGTACAGGCTGGATTCTTTTCAATGAGATTCTTTCTAATCTCTTTAGATATTGAAAGTATACTTAAAACTTGTCATGTAATAATATACCTTGTAAGTTGTGGAATGTGCAGCAGTCCATATCTCTTCCTCAATATTGTAACTGATACAACACAGTTTTATATTTATCACAATCTAAGGTGTAACACAAGGGTCTGAACCGTCTGATACTACTAGTATGATACTCAAACAATATGCCCCATAGCTTTGATAATATACCGTATAATCCCTATTAACCGCCCCGGAAAAGGGGGCGGATATTTTGGTATTCTCTTTATATTATTTAATGTCATTCTTTTACTTCAAAAATTTTAAAGAACAACTAAAATAATGTCGAACTTTACTTTAAGTGAAGATAATCCACCCAATTTATGCGATATGATTCATTTTCCACTGAGAAATTGGATAATAGACAAGTTACATTTTCACTTGGTTCAAATTTTGGCAGACTTTTGATACGATTCTAGATGATTTTGATCACTGTAGAGGGGGCCCTTATTTTCTTATAATTGAAAAAAGACCTAGGGGGTGCTTATAGGGGCAGGGGCGGTTAATAGGGATTATACGGTATTGTTTTATATTACATGTATTAAATCCTTTGTTTTTATATTATATCATATTGTTTTACATTAAATTCTTTGCTACTTTCCAATAGTTGATGTAAAGACAATTATTCAATAGTGCAACTAAAATAAAACTGTACTTGTACTGGTATATTTATACCGGTATGTACAGTAAATTGTTGAGTGACAAGGTTGACAATTTCATAGTAGTCCATATGATTTATGATTTCCCAACTAGTGAAAAAAAATTCAGTATTCCCAATGCCAAGGGCCTAGGCCCCATTCAATGTGGAAAATCCTTGCCCAACTTCTGTGAAAGCAATGGGGAAGTTGGCTTTCTAGATTCATCTAGCAATAAATAATAATTCTTAAATGGAATGTTTTTACCTAAGGATTTGAGTTAGCTTTAAATTTATGTCAAAATTGTGTCACTTACATCACCACTTGTATTATTTCCAGAGGCCAGATTCCCATGGTACCTATGTTGTATCCAAGCCAGAGGATCCCTGGGATTCCCATGGGAACCTGTTGTCTCCTTTGTCGTATGATGAGCCAGACAGTATGGGATCCCAGCAGATCCTGGGGGAGGATCGTATGGAGGCGGACCCTTATCCTGATGACATTTCTAGGATACAGAGTCTTAATGGTACGGTAACTTGAAATGTTTGCATAATATTAAGGGATTTGATAACATGAATAATGGAAGAAAACCTGAATATGGTGAGCACTGTGCTCGCTTGCCTCTTTATCTTTCAGGTTCAAAATGTTAAGAATGGAATCAGTTTTAAAGAAATGCATTTACAGTGCTTTTGATCCCTTTGTTTTCAAGATATCTTATTTTTGCGGGAACATTTTATTCTTAAATTTTGATAGTTGCAATGTATTATCTTTTATAATACATGTACTTATATACGTAAGAATAAAATTTTCAATAGCAACAGTGGTACTAAGTTATGCAAAAACAAAGTTCCAGCAAATAAAAACTGATATAAGGTATTATGATTTTCCAGTTTCATCATTTTTTTTTTTTTGCTTTTTTAGAGACATACAAGGATGTTCTGTCTCAGTTAGGCCCTGATCTGGAGGAAGACATCAGTGATGCAGAAACTTTGATAACAACATCTGAGAGTGAAGATAGTTCTGATGAGGACTTGTCTGAAGCCTCAAGCTCCTCTGGATACTCAGAGGATGATAAGGTAAGGACAATGAGGATAGTTCTGATGAGGACATGTCTGAAGCCTCAAGCTCCTGGGGATACTCAGAGGATGATAAGGTAAGGGGAATGAGGATAGTTCTGATGAGGACATATCTGAAGCCTCAAGTTCTTCTGGATACTCAGAGGATGATAAGTTAAGGCCAGTGAAGATAGTTCTGATGAGGACATGTCTGAACCTTTAAGCTCCTCTGGATATTATTTAGAGGTTTTAATGGAAAATTGGGATAATTCTAATAAAGATATAATCTTATCCTTTAAGTTTCTTAGAATACATAGAAGATAGCCAAGTAATATAAAATTATGCTTATGAATTAATGCAAGACATAGAAACTTTTGAAGAAAAACAACTCAAATTATGATAAGTTCAAAACAATTTTTTTTTCTTTTGTTTATTAGTTTTACAAGTCAAGAGAGACAAAGGTTCACCACAACAACCTACATAAAAGCCCCAGAATGGAGTCCTACTTTGCCTCCTCTGAGGACAGCTCTGGTTACCATAGTTCAGAGCTTCCTTCCTGTATGTACGATAGAAGCCGAATCCACAAGCAGTATCGCTGTGCAGAGCCTCAGATCAGCTACAGACATGTCAGGCACCACCTAATGTCTGGGGACAAGGAGTTAGTCCGAGTCAAAAGACCCGATTACAGACATCAGATCCAGAACTTGTACCAAATGTGTGGTGGAGGTGATAACACACAAACAGCACTTCAAGGACAATCGGAATCTGAAAGATTCCATGGTCGAAAGAAAGAACTGATTTATAAAAATCGAAGTGGTTATAGTCCAGAGAAAGATTCTTATGTGAATTTGCATCAAAGAAATGAAAATATTTTTACTCAGGGCAAGGAGGTGAAGAGGGGAAATGCAGACATTGATAATAACTCCTCTGATCTGCACAAAAGAAGTAGTAGTGCACAGAGAGGACAACAGAGAGTTTTTAGAAGTCCTAGAACAGCTGTACAAACAGAATGTTCTAAAAGAAGGAACTCTTTGTGTTTGGAAGATTATGAATCTTTGAGTGATGTGTCCGAAACTTTTATCAAAAATGGAATTTCGGAAGGTTCCAAGATACAGTTACTTAAAGAAGGAACGTCACAGCTAAACAACCAGCCAATGTCCTCAATAGAAAAAGTTACAAAGTGGATGATGCCTTCAAAAGAGACTGAGGACAAGTACCAAGTAAAGGCTAAAAGAAAACTTGTTATTCATCCAGTGTCAGAAGAAAATAGCTTTGCGAATTCAGATGAGCCATCTTACATTGTAGCAGAGAATGAAAGGAAACAGAGAATTGCAGAAGAATTGTCACATTTTGATCAGAAGATAAATGGCCAGGAAAACAAATCTGAACTAAGCCTAGAAGGAAACTCTGCATTATGTTATGACATCAATTGTTCATGCAGAAAAAGAGCTGTTTGTTTATGTGCAGACTGTATGAATGTTAATGATATGGAACTTTGTCACAAACAGGGATTTAGTCATGAACATGAATTGAATGAGAACAGTGATTTGTCTGATGAGAGAGGTTTTGGTAGAGCTTCACAGACACTAGTCTGTTCTTTATCTCCTGAGAGGTCTTCCTCCACCTTACCATTTCCAGGGGATCAAACATCCACTGATATGTCAGCTTATCCTCCTTCTTCACCAGGATCTCATTCTACATTCTTTTCATCACCAAGAGCTCGGTCTAGAAGCTTTCAATCTCCAAGAGCTCAGAGTTACCCATCCTCTCCACAAAATGGCAGAGCACACACTGATGTTAGTAATTCACCATCTTCTTCACTTGCCAGGCTTCATCTGTCATCGCCTAGATCATCACCAAGGATCTCGCACAACTTTCAGCAAAGTTTTAACACGGAGAATAGTTCTTGTTATCACTCCAGTCGAAGTGTTCCACCAGTCTTCAAGGTCCCAAATGCCTTTCCTTATCAAAAATCCCCATCAAATAAGAGGAGTGTCCAGAGGAATGGTGAAACTGAAGGATATGTCAGGGAGGATCGGTTTGGTATGAGGGAACATGTAAGGTCAAGTTCTTGTGACAGTTTGGTACAGCACAGAAGAGGATCTGCATCGAACTTTACAGTTAAACCTTATAACCAACCTAGAGACAAAAAGATCATTCGCCATTCAGTTTCAGAGAATGTGTTGGGTCTTTTTTCCTACAATGGATACCAGCAAGATAAAATGGAAGATGGTGTGCCCAGCATGCAAAAACAAGACTGGAGACATGACAATACTAGACCAACATACCATGAACAAGAGACTAAGAAATCAAGACAAAGGCCTCAGCCAGGTAGAAAAGTACAGTTGTCATCTAAACACAAGCCTCAGCTGTGTCAACCAGCTCCTGTATTATCTAGACAAGTACATGTATTTGAGTCACCCAGACAAAGGCCTCAGCCATCAGATGAGATGAATGAGCCATCCAGACAAGAGTTACAAATGTCTAGACAGGTGCATGCTCCAGCTATACAAGAGTTTCAGATATATAGACAGGTGTGTGCACCATCTACACAAGAGTTACAGATGGCTAGACAGGTGTGTGCTCCATCTACACAAGAGTTACAAATGTCTAGACAGGTGTGTGTACCATCTACACAAGAGTTAAAGATGTCTAGACAGGCGTGTGCACCATCTACACAAGAATTTCAGCAGTCCAGCTCCTACAAACTCCAGTCAGTGAGGGAGTGGAAACCCAAATGCAGCTTGTTTCCAGAAGAGAACCAAAACTCTCACAGTAGATTTTTTCAGAGATCTTCAGAGAAAAGGGACAGTTGCAAGGATAGAAATGAACCTAGGAGCCAAAATTTAAGACAGAGATTGAAAACCCAACTGAGATCTTCAGGTGTTTGTGTTCTTCAGAGTACCCCTAGAAAACCTAATAGTAAACCATTTCTTGACAGTTCATTCTCAACCATTAATCCAAGCATGGACAATAGTGACGAAGATGAAGTTTCCTTGATTTAATTTTCGACATTATTATATCAATTTGGATGAATTAATTCACCATTGACTATGCTCAAATATGTTTTTTATAAAGTAATACAATGCTACATGTATACCGTAAATCTGGAAAATTTTGCTGTAGATAAACTTTTAGCAAATTTGCGAGTTCATTGCATTCACAAAAATATTTTTCTTAAAAATTAATTACTAATAAGAAATGTAAACAAAGCAGTGGTAATTCGCAAAATTTTGAAACGTGAAAATTAATCAACCAGCATTTTAATCCGAATTCGCAAAATAAAATCGACGTAAAAATTTCTAGATTTACGGTATTAAAAACAAAAGCTTTTTTTTTAATACAACCTTATATTTTTTTAAGAGAATAATTACAATTAAAGTAAAATATAAGATTGATATATAAACATGATAAATGTTACAACTAAAAAACTTTATCTTCTGGTTTTTAGCTCTACTGGTCAGAGACCAGAAGAGCTTATGCCATAGTAATGCGTCCGTCCGTCTGTCTGTCTGTCTGTCTGCCTGTAAACAATTTTTCAAAATGCTACAGAACGGTGTTGCCATGGTTAGTAAAAATTGAAATTTCTGTGAAATTCTTTCAAAAAGCTACTCCTCCAACAGTTTTGGTCCGATTTCAATTTAACTTGGCACACAAGTAGACTATACTAAGATACATAATTCTGTGCATCAGTTTTTCTATGAACGGTGTTACCATGGTTACTAAAAATAAAAATTTCTGTGAATTTCTTTCAAAATGCTACTCCTCCTACATCTTTGGTCTGATTTCAATATAACTTGGCTGACAAGTAAACTACACTAAGATACATAATTCTGTGCATCGGTTTTTGATTTCGATGAACGGTGTTGCCATGGTTACTAAAAATAGAAATTTCTCTGAAACCCTTTCAAAATGCTACTCCTCATACAGATTTGGTCTGATTTCAAATAACTTGGCACACAAGTAGACTACACTAAGATACATAATTCTGTGCATTGGTTTTTGATTCTGAAGAACGGTGTTGCCATGGTTAGTAAAAATTGAAATTTCTGTGAAATTCTTTCAAAAAGCTACTCCTCCAACAGTTTTGTTCTGATTTCAATATAACTTGACACACAAGTAGACTATACTAAGATACATAATTCTGTGCATCTGTTTTTATTTTGATGGGTGGCAAGGATAATTTTTCTATTGATTGCTGTCTTGAAGTCTCAAGTCACAACCTCATACTTTTCTCTTCCTTTGTTTTAAGTATAAACCAGTAGAGCTACATTCTTGACAGAGACTTCTGGTTCAAAAATGAATTAATTGCAATTAAATTGTGTAATGTGTACTGGTTGCAAAGACAAATAATGACCCCATTATAAAATAATGACTGTAGAAGAAGTTTCATCACCCTAAAAATTTGCATACCCCACATGAAAAAAATGACCCCCTAGAGATTTAGTGTAGTGAAGGTGAAACTTCAGTTGTGCTGTGCAAAAGAACTTTTGGAAAAAATTTGAAATCACAAAAATTGACAAAGATCAACAACATGAAAACTTGCGACTTTTCACCTTCATATACAACCATTCCCCATGATATATTAAAGTCCAGGCTTTTTGATATTATAGACAATGTTTTATCGATAAAAATAAAACTCATAAATTTAATTATGCCCCCCTCCGAAGAATGGAGGGCATATTGCTTTGCTGCTGCTTGTCGGTCCGCTTAGTTTCCAATCATTTTCTTCCCAACCGTTACACATAGGGTCGCGCCATATTTGACAGAGTAATGCCCCTTAGATTAAAAAAAATTCCAATTAGGGGGAGGGGGCATGTGTTTTACAAGCATCTCTTGTTACCTTGTCTTTTGTCATTTTCAAAATGATTTTGTTAAAACACTTTGATTGTACATACAATTACTCTGAAGATAATATTATAAAGATGCTCGATATCTGCGCAGTTCCAAGAAGCATATCAAAAGTACTTTTCTGCAAATATTTTAAAGTATAAATTATTTACACAAAACATGCATTCAATATATTATGCATATTTATTGTATCTTCATCCTAAGGACTTGAAATTTGATCAAATAATAGTGTACTTTAGTCATTTGAAGAATTGTTTACATTTTGTTCTCATTCCACCTAAAATGCCTGGACATTCCCCTTAAGGAGGCTGGGGGGTCAACAAATTAACCACCACATTTAACTTATATTTTTAAATACGGTATCTTAAGCTGTCAATTGTCATTTGGCAAAGAAAAAAATCATACATTTCAGTTTTAAAATTTGATCATTTTTGTATATTTTTATATGGAGCTCTTCTTTTAACGGAGATCCAAATAGTCTGAAAATGGCTGCCACCCCAGCCTCATTAACACCCAAAAATCAAAATAAAAAACACTGGGGCGGGACACTTTGAGCATTTTTTTTTGTTGAGATGGGTGGGTGGGGATGAGAATCTAAAGATTAATTTTATCTGTCCTTATTGGCAGTTAAGGTGATGAAACAAAAATATTGGCAGTCTCGTTTGAAGTCGTTTAGTAATGAGCTTGAATACTGCATGTTCACTATCTTGAAGTTCATATTTTTCATTCCAATGGCAAAAGAATATCTTAAGCTTGGGAACCGGTATCTTACATGTTCCACGTTGTGCAAATAAAACTGCTATACATTTGTATGTGCAGTGTGCATAAACTTTTTAGAATATTGGCAATAACTTAAGAACCCCTTGGCCAATTATTGTCAAATTTGTTACAGGGTATCCTTGGCCCAAAGGAGCCTTACCATTTATACTGAAACTAGGGATGGGACCCTAAAACAATTGGGAGATAATCAGGAAAACAATACCAAAAGTACTGGTTGCTTAAAAAATCTTCTCCAGAACCACTTAGCAGATTTTCATCAAACTTGCATACAAGGGTCAGGATATGTTGAAGATTAAAAATTGTTCAATGCATGACACTGGGGCAAAGGGAGTGGTCTCAAGATCACTTCAAAGTTGACCAAAGTTTACACTTAATAAAAACGTTGTTTTGCTTACTATGAAGACTAGGCTCATCAAATCTTGTAAGTTGATGCATTTTAGTACTTCACATCATGTTAACACAAAAGTAGGTCACGGTGACCTACTTTTTAGCTCTACTAGTTGGAGACCAGAAGAGCTTATGCGATAGTAATGCGTCCGTCGTCCGTCCGTCTGTTTGTCTGTAAACAATTTTTTCAAAATGCTACTCCTCCTACAGTTTTGGTCTGATTACAATATAACTTGGCACACAAGTAGACTATACTAAGATACATAATTCTGTGCATTGGTTTTTAATTTCGATTTGTGTTGCCGTGGTTACTAAAAATAAAAAAAATCTGTGAAATGCTTTCAATATGCTACTCCTCCTAAGCTTTGGTCTGTTTTCAATATATTTTGACACACACGTAGACTATATTGAGATACATAATTCTTTGCGTCGGTTTTTAGCTCACCTCGATGAAGTCGAGATGAGCTTATGCTATAGCCCCGGTGTTGGTGTCGGCGTTAGTGTCGGCGTCCCAGGTTAAAGTTTTAGGAGCAAGTCCATTCCCAAGTAACTATAAGTCCTACCTGAACCAAACTTGCATGGATGATGCATCTAGGGATGTACACTACCAGGCTTGCTTCGGATGCTGGATCTGACCTACATTTTCCAGATGAGTGACCAGGTTAAAGTTTTAGGAGCAGGTCCATTTCACAGGAACTGTAAGCCCTATTTGGGCCAAACTTGCATGGATGATGCATCAAGGGATGGACACTACCAGACTTACTTCAGATGCTGGATCTGACCTACATTTGCATTCCCAAGTAACTATAAGCCCTACCTGAACCAAACTTGCATGGATGATGTATCAAGGGATGGACACTACCAGACTAGCTTCGGATGCTAGATCTGACATACATTTTCATTCCCAAGTTACTATTAGCCCTATTTGGACCAAACTTGCATGGATGATGCATCTAGGGATGGACACTACCAGACTTGCTTCGGATGCTGGATCTGATGTACATTTTCATTTCCAAGTATCTATAAGCACTTTTTGGACCAAACCTGTATGGATGATGCATCTAAGGATGGACACTACCAGACTTGCTTTGGATGCTAGATCTGACCTACTTTTTCATAACCAAGTAACTATAAGCCCTAGCTAAACCAAACTTGCATGGATGATGTATCAAGGGATGGGCACTACCAGACTTGCTTCGGATGCTGAATCTGACCTTCATTTTAATTCCCAAGTAACTATAAGCCATAGCTAAACCAAACTTGCATGGATGATGCATCAAGGGATGGACACTACCAGACTTGCTTCGGATGCTAGTCTGACCTACATTTTCTATACAAGAGACAAGGTTAAAGCAATATGAGCTGCATGTTTGACACCGGAAATTTTTATTGCAAATTTGTGATTTACTAATTTAATGACAGAAAAATAAATCATTTATAAACTTCTGTTGTTCATATTCGTGATGGAAATTTTTTTATTAGCTATGAATTAAGCAAAATTGAATTATTGTCGTCCTGTACAATAATGATTTCTTATATAAAACTGTATGTTCGGTTGTACAGAAATATTTCCTCTGAAACATTTGTAAACTTTATTTTGATCTTCTTGGTCATAAGGGTTTAAATTACATACAAATTAATCATATTAGCACATTTTACCAGCTAAATAAAATTTTCGAAGATACAGCTCATATTGCTTTAAAGTTTTGGGAACAGATCAATCTGAATGAACTTGAAGTCCTTGATTACTGCAGTATTATAACAGTTTATATGAATATTTGTTTACACTATACATGTTTTTCACGCTCCACGCGTAGAAATGTGTACATGCCATGAAAGGGGTTAAACACAACTTGCAAGAATATTGTTGTTGGGATGAATACTAAATATTAAGGAAATTTGATGTGAGATTTGCATTAAACTGATAACATTCGTCGAGGTGAGCTTCGTAATCTTTGATTACCTATGTTTTGATTTCGATGAACAGTGCTGCCATGAAATGCAACACTGGAATGCTAGAAATAGAAATTTCTCTGAAATGCTTTCAAAATGCTACTCCTTCTACTGTTTTGATGGGATTTCAATATAACTTGGCATACAAGTAGACTACACAAAGATACTTGTACATAATTCTGTGCATCGATTTTTGATTTCGATGACAATATTGCCGTGGTTACTGAAATAGAAATTTCTTTGAATTGCTTTCAAAATGCTTCTCCTCCTGTAGTTTTGGTCTGATTCCAATATAACTTGGTACAGAAGACTACACTAAGATAAATAATTCTGTTAATCGATTTTTAATTACAATGAACGTTGTTGCTATCTGTAAAATAATTTAAAATACGACTACATGTACAAATCCATTTTTAGTTTGATTATAATATAATATCAATGTTGCATGCAGATAGATAATACTAAGATATATTGTTGTCTTTATTGTTTTTTTTATTTATTAATACGATGAATGATATTGCCATGATAACTATAAAGTTGAAAATTCTTCAGAATTTTATTTAAAGCTACTCCTAAAGTTGTAGTCTTATTGCAATATTGCCACAAAAAGTGACTTAATGAAGATAACTTTTTATTGCTTGCTGTTTTAAAGTTTCAAGTCGCAACTTCTACTTTTCTTTTCCCTTATTATAAGTATAAAACAGTAGAGCTACAGTCTCGACAGAGACTTCTTGTTAAATATTATGGGCCTCTTTTTTCAAATTGATTTGGAGGCATATTTTTGACATTTTAAGACCTGTGATCATCAGACTTTGTCAGTTGATGCATCTTGGGACCTTAAAAAATATCAACTAAAAAGTAGGTCACCATGACCTACTTTTTTTAATGGCTAATCTTTTCTCAAACACTTAATCCCATTATTTCATACACTGAGAGGTTTAGAATCACCAAATCCTTTAAGTTGATGCATGTGTATTTGGGCCTTAAAACATATTTATGAAAAAGTAGTTCGCTATGACCTACTTTATCAATTTTGCGGGCATTTGTTTTCAAATTGTTTAAAAGACATATTTTGAATACTTTCGATCAGACCTGTGATCAACTTTGTCAATCGACGCATCTTGGGTTTTTGGAAAATGTTGACCAAAAAATAGGTCAGGGTGACATACTTTTTACATTTTATGGCTATATTTAAGGTATACCTTTACTCAGAAGACTAAAAATCCCACTGATAAGAACGAAAAGTCACCTATTGCACATTGTACACATATGATTCTTGTGTTAATTTTCAATTTCAAATAACTAGGTCAATGACCTCGTTTTCATGCTAGGGGCCCCTGAGTATTTCTCGGGAAATACCTAAATTTTTCACACCATGACCATATTTTTCTTCACTCACAAAATATTAAAACCAACAAAACTCTTTAAATAATGAAATATTATAGCAATGGAACAGAGTTGCTCAATATAAAGAAATGAGTAGAGTTTGGGCCATAAACGTGATATTTATTACAGTCCGAATTTCCTCTGTCATATTTATATTTTTTTTCTATTTTTAATCAAATTTGGCAAAAATCTGACTGTGAGAACTTTAAATTATTCATAGCCCCAGGTTACTTTTATTACCCTAATTCTCATGGTTTTAATATTATATGGGGTCAATGATCAAATTATAGAGATATATTGACTGCAGTGGTTTTTGTACACGTTTTGAATTTCTTTATTTCATAGCATTCATTTATTTGAAATAATTTATGAGCTTCAACAACCATAAAATTTGCAAAATGATGTCTTAAAATACATGTAATCTTTACTTTGTGATTAATATTGCAAGAAATAAAAATTTTGACAAAAACGAAAAATGAAAAATTTTGTCCGAATTTCCTCTGCATAGCCATACATTGAATTTTGTTCTCGTATATTTTCTTCAAATACTTAAATATTAAATTTTTGATTTGATATTGAGGTAAAACTTAGTTATTTTATCTATTTAGAACAATTTTTGATTTAATATATTATACTTTATAAAATTTCCTCTCTGATATGAGAAAACGTCATCCTTAAGTATCTTGAGTTCTTATTGGCTTAGAATCAGGATGCATCTTGAGTCTTTGGAAAATGTCAACCAAAAAGTAGGTCACAGTGACCTTCTTTTGACATTTTATGGCTATATTTGAAGTTTCTTAGTTACTTATTGGCTAAGAATCATCAGACTTTGTCAGTTGATGCAAACTTGGGTTTTCGAAGATTGTCGACCAATAAGTAGGTCACTGTTAACTAGTTTTGAATTTTATGGCTATATTTCTCGGGAGGAAATCTCAGGTACTTATTGGCTTAGATTCATCAATCGTTGTCAATTAATGCATCTTGAGTCCTAAGAAAATATTTTCAAATTAAAAAGTAGGTCACCATGACCTATTTATGGTATTTTATAGCTATACTGAAATATCTTCAGTCCTAAATGGCTAAGAATCATCAAACTTTGTCAATTCATGTATCTTGGGATAATTAGAGCTAGAAACTTCAAATAGAAGTGATAGATTATACAATTTATCAGAAGAGCGATTCAAGGTCCTTGGGCCTCTTGTTTCATACATAATTTGTGTGAAATTATAATCTGTTCAATCAAAAATGTGGTTATGTAACAGCTGTTGAAATACGAGATTTGGTCAATACATATAGAACTAACAGAAGGCCAACTATTTGAAGTAACAGATAACATTTGTATTTTCTTCAGTTAAACAAAGAGGAATAGCTTTCGTTTTGAGGGTAAGGATGTACATATGATTATTTATTTTCAATGATTTCAAAGAGCATCATACTATCCCAGATAGCAAGACATAGTTGGGCTAATGTTAGCCCAAATGTTTTTCCAACGTTGGCCCACTGTTGGTAATCTTACGTTGGCCCACGGTAATTTTGCTCATCAGCCCAACATTGGTCCAATACGTTGGCATATTGTTGGGCCAACGTAGTTATAATTGTATGCCAACTAACAGCCAACCTTAATAACTGGTTGGTTAGGTTGGCCCTATTACATGTACGTTGGCCCTTTGTTGAAATGTCAGATGGCATATTGTTGGGCCAAAGTAGTTATTAGTGTATGCCAACTAACAGCTTTTAGTGTATGTCAACTAACAGTAACAGCCAACCTTAACAACTGGTTGGTTAGGTTGGCCCAGTGTTGACCCTTTTTTTTTACAATGTCAGATGGCAAATTGTTGGGCCAACGTACTTATTACATAGAAACATTTGCAATTGGTTTAGTGATTCTTTACATAAACCTATTTTATGACTGTTTAAAAAAGATAATACACAATTCAACCTGCATTCATAATACATACATGGGCAGACATGTTCAATGAAAACATTACTAGTGATTCACTGTGAAAATATTTTAATATACATCAATTCAATCATAATTTACAAATTTTAAAATAGGCAGTAGAGGTAAATTATGAAAAATCATAAATTCAAGGTTCTTAATTAGGGCTTACTTCCTGTATCACTGTCCTTTTGTTGTATTCCCGCTCTTTTTTCCGTCCCTTCGTCGCCTCTCGTTTCCTTCATCTTGATCTTTGTCATACGTACTCGTACATCATACACTTCTTCATGCTCTTCGATTTCATTGTTAATTACCGCTGCAATATTTGTTTTCCTTGCAGTCTCTGACTGAAAATACAAAATAGTTTGATATTAGAAACAATACAATTACTGGTCCAACTAATGAATAAATATTCCTTCAAATTAAGTCTTTTAAACTGAACATGCTGAATGATGTACAATACTATTAGTGCATGTTGATCTATAAAGCTTAATTCCCTTGTTACAATCGTGTCTGTAATAGACAGTTAAGAATTAGATAGAAATTCACAATTAACTTAAAATATGTTATTTAACTTGTTTATCATTGTATTTCTTAATGAGCTCTAAAAGGTATTGTAGATAAAGTTTGAAATACATGTATTTGCAAATTATATACACATAATTTTGTATTTCTATTAACATTAACTTACTGTGCTTGTGTGCAAAAACATGAAAAAAAATGAATTCCGAATCAATTTCAACAGTAAACCTAAATAAATAAGCATAAATATACTAAGTCTTGCATCGCTTCTAAATGCAGTTACGAGGGCTGTTCAATAAATAATGTCCTGAACTGTATGACATACAATACAGATATCATATGACATTAAAATTGACTTTCTCTCATTATTGAATCTTTAATGACTTTATAAAAGTGTATGTGACCACTTTTCATTACATAGTTTCATCGTGAGAAGCTGGGAAACAAGGGCTTTGACACTGCATCATAAATGAGTGGTAAAGAATCAGTTAACTAGATGGAAAATAAAAGCATCATTAAAGCTGCTGTAAAACTTGTTAAAAATCCCAAAGAAATATTCACTGAAATATGTGACATTTACAGCAACAAATGCCTGTTTTATAGACAAATGAGTAGGTGGATTTCAAAGATAAAAAATTATATAATGGGCATCAAAAATGGGTACCGTCCTTGCCAACAAAAGTTATAACAACTTACGTACTGTTTGCCAAATTTCAACAAATAATATTTGATGATGTAGGCTTGACTTTAAGACACATAGTAAATTTGATAGACATCATATCGGGAGTAATTTACACTGTTTTTAAGAAACGTTTGACGGTAAAAAAAAAGAAAAAAGCTTGGTACTCAAAGGTCACCCCATTTTTTGAAAAATGAGTGAAAACGACAGCGTGAACAAATGTCTTAACAACTATTTTAAAATATCAGAAATTGTAGTTATCCACGTTTGTTTGATTTTCAAACAGTTAATGGAATATTAATCTATTGCTTAAAACCCTCAAAACAAAATTTACCATAAGATGTACTTGATAAAAACAACGAAGGTCTGAAAAGAGCAAAAATATGCAAGAGCACAAATACAGATTTATATGCAATTTTCTTAAATATTATTAGTATTTTTTTTCAAATTCGTATTCGGGGAGACAGTTTAATTTCTGTGGGAGTCAAAAAAACATTTTTTTGAAAAAAAAAATCGAAAGGTTTATTAGAGGAAGGACCTGGAATCAGGAATCCACTACATTAAATTTCTTCATGACAGCGTCCAAACCCGCACGCCCCGAAGAGTAAAGGGGGGTTCGGGATAAACAGAAAGTTAATATTTTTTCACATTATCAATATTCGTCAGATCTTTGACCTTTTGAATTGTTCCTATTTCTAAACTTGAAAAACATCTTTCAGAAGGAATAAACAAGTCCAGGAAATCATCGGAGTCTGCCATTTTCCAGTATACTAAGGGTCAATCCCAAATATGAGTTCTAAAAACCATCAGAAATTGGATTTTTTCCGTTATTTCCTGATTATGACAACGAGCACACGGCGGGTGTGAACGGTCGGCAGGGGATGCTCACTCCTCCATGGCACCTGATCCCACCTCTTATTAATTGAACAGCCCTCGTATAGCAAGTGTATAGTCCAGATCACTCCACAGTTTGGTGTTTTAATCGCCGTGCGACTCTCCAAGCTTTAGCGAACGCCTAACTTTTGTTTCAATTTAATTATAATGCTGAGTCATTTTCATTTAAGTATATGTAGGCTTTTTTCACATCCTGTTCCTAAGAACTTATTCAGTCTTCCCTAAATTTTCATGAATACAACGCTCATAAAAAAGTTCATAATTCTAAGGGTTTTATTTCAGATTAATAAGCATGCGCACAATTCAAAAAATATAATAAAACACTCTTTGGTGCTGTGATCACTAGTTCAAAGATAAAATGTTGAAAATATCAGATCTAAACAATAAAAGTCATCCAATTAAAAGCATGGACATAGAATGTCCTCTCAATTATTTCAGAATGTGCATCTAAATTAATGTTTAGAACCAACGTTGTCCCAACGTAAAGCTCAGCAGCTAAAATTTACACCATCATTTAGTTGGCAGTTTAATAACTGGGCCAGCGAAACACCTAAACACAAAAGAACACTCGTGCTAACATCGGGCCGACGTTGGGCCAACATACTACTACCAACTTGAAAGACATTTTGGAGGGTGTATTACAAACATTGGGCCAACGTAAGGCCAACATACCACTACTAGCTCGATAAGACACTTTCTTTAAGGATGTATTACAAACATTGGGCAAATGTTGGGCCAACATACTACTACCAACTCGGTAAGAAACTTTCTTTAAGGGTGTTTTACAAACATTGGGCCAACGTTGGGCCAACATACTACTACCAACTTGATAAGACACTTTTTAAGGATGTATTACAAATATTGGGCCAACTTTGGGTCAACATACTACTACCAACTTGTTAAGACTCATTCTGTATGAGTGTATTACAAACATCGGGCCAACATTAGGCCAACATACTACTACCAACTTTAAAAGACACTTTCTTTAAGGGTGTATTACCAACATTGGGCCAACGTTTGGCCAACATCAACATCCCTCCTTCCTTGGAAGAAGTTGCTAATGTTGGACCAACGTTGGGCCAACATAGGAATTCTGTCATGGTCGAGATGGTGGGCATGGTAACATTGGTCCAACGTTGTTCCCCCAACGCCAACCATGCAACCTTTTGCCAATGATAGCCCAACATAGTCATGCTATCTGGGATGATGGTTGGGGTTAGGATGTCAAAAGAGAAATGTGTTTCCATACATTTTTTATGCCCCCATAATCGAAAATTCGAGAGTGTGTAGTTATGTTATGTTCGTCCATCTATCTCTCTGTCCGCAAAAACTTTAGCCTTGACAATAACTTTTGATTTAGCGAAGCTATGACTTTCAAATTTCACATGTGTATTGCTTGTGACAAAATATTTCTTTGCGTACCTCCAAATTTTACATTTTGACCTTGGAATTTGACACACTTTTACACAACAAATCCACACTTTTACTCTGGCCATAACTTCTGAAGGGTAAATACTAGGACTTTCAAACTTCACATATGTATTTTCTGTGACAAGACCTTTCATTGGATACCAACAACCTTGACCTTGAAGATTTCTGTACTTTAAAAAAATAACCTTGGTCATAACCTTTGAACAGCAAGGGCTAGGGCTTTTATACTTTAAATATGTAATCATTGAGGAAAAAACCTTTCATTGGGTACCAACAACTTTGACCCTTTTATCTTGACCTTGGAGTTTGACCTACTTCTTGAAACCAACCTTGAACACAACATTCGAATAGTTAGGGCTTTCATACTTCACATTTTTAATCCATGTGACAAGACCTTTCATTGGATACCAAGGACTTTGACCTTGGAGTTTGACCTACTTTTCAAACACTTTAACCTTGACCATAACGTTTGAACGGTTAGTGCTATGGCTTTCATACTTCACACATATAATCTTTGTGACAATGCCTTTCTTTAAAAACCAACAACTTTGAACCTTTGACCTTGACCCTGGCGTTAGACCTACCATTCGAAATCTTATCCTTGGCCATTACTTTTGAAAAGGTAATGCTAGGGCTTTCATAATTTCAAATTGTATTTCTTGTGAGCAGACCTTACTTTGCATGGGTACAAACATATTTAATTTGCGTATAAGAAAAGTTTATTCCTCACTATGTTGTCATACTGGGGATTCAGTTTTTCACAAACACATCTTGTTTTTTTCTGAATATTCTTATAAAACTTAAGTAAAACTTTGATTGACCCCATTCTACCCCTTGGGATCCTGTTTTGAACAAATTTGAATCCACACTAATCTAGAAGGCTTTCACATAAGTTTTAACCTTCCTGGTCCATTGCTTTTTGAGAAGAAGCATTTTAAGATTAACCCACTCAATACTGTATACAGGGTTATTTAAACCCCATTTTATTTTTGCCCTTCCTCAGGTAGTATTTTAGTTTCATCATTCCTATAGCCCAATGGTTCGGGAGAAGAAGATTTTAAAGATTTTCCCTATATATTCGTATGTAAAATTTTGACCAGCCATTGTGTCCCCCAACCCCCCGGGGTTATGATTTGAACTAATTTGAATCTACACTACCTGAGGATGCTTCCACATGAGTTTCAACATTCCTGGCTCATTGGTTCTGGAGAAGAGGATTTTAAAAGATTTTTCCTAAATATTCCTTTGTAAAATTTGAGCAGTCATTTTGACCCCGCCCCATCCCCAGAGTTAATGATTTGAACAAATTTAAATTTACACTACTTGAGGATGCTTCCACATGAGTTTTATCTTTCTTGGCCCGATGGTTCTGGCGAAGAAGACTTTAAAATGATACTATTATTTTTTCATTAATTCATAATTACCTCCCATTTGAAGAGGGCTTGATCCTTCATTTGAACAAACTTGAATCCCTTCACCAAATGATACTTTGTGGCAAGCGTGGTTGAAATTGGCCCAGTGGTTCTTGAGAAGAAGATGAAAATGTGAAAAATTTACACCGACAACAACGACGACGACAGACAACGGACAAATTTTGATCAGAAAAGCTCACTTGAGCCTTCGGCTCAGGTGAGCTAAAAATAATAAATGCCAGCAATCAAGCAAATATGTTCAATTAAAAGCCTTTCGCATGTCACGCAAATGTTTGGTCCCCAGCTTTAAATTACATATTAACACAAGAAACATAGGTGAACAATGTGCAAAAGGTGGGGTTTTTGTATATTAATTGTAAATCTTCATCATGCATAACAGAATAGTAGCAATACTTAGTTATAAGCTCACCTGTAAACTTTAAACATTTTCACTTTCTTACCACTGGGTCAATTTTAGTCCTCACTATCTGACGTTTTCCAGGCTTTTTAATGATTTTGATAATTTTAAAGCACTTCAAAAATAAAAATCGTAAAAAAAAAACACATGGAAAACGTCAGATATTTCGGACGAGGTTAATTTTAATTAAAGTGGGAAAAAGTATTCCTGGACAAAGGGACATTTAGATTGGTGAAATTGAGGGTCAACCTCCTTTACAAGGGTAGAAAAATCAAGAAAAGACAAAAATAGGGTTTAGTCTTTAAGAATTTTTTTCTCAAGAACCACTGGACCAGAAAAACTGAACTTGTGTGGAAGTATACTGAGATAGCTAGTGTAGATTCTAAATTGTTCAAATCATGTTCCATTTGTTATGGCGGGGCCACAAAAGTGAATCTCAACGTCTTACAAAAAAATACAGGAAAAAAATCTCCGCCTCAAGAACCACTGGACCAGAAAACTGAAACTTTTGAGGAAGCATCCTTTGGTAGTATCGATTCTAAATTGCTTAAATAACTCTCGAGGTAGGGCTCTATGGCAAGTCCTTTTGCTATTTATTCGGAAAATAGAAATTACATTAAAATTATAGAGATATCTCTCAATTTAGATACATGTTATCTACTTGCTCTAATCATAAATACAGCTGTTTGTATATTTTTTCTACAAGATGCCATACCTGCTTTTAATTTTTCATAATTTTTTTTTATCCATAGTATCTTTCTGCTTCATTAAATAAAATATCGTGGAGGAATACGAAGAAAAGGGCTGCGCATCTCAGCATATTCAAGGTCAAGCAGGTAAATACATTGGTACATTGCTCAAAAAAAAAAGATTGCAAAAAGTCACCAGTCCCCAATTTACATGTACTTCCACAAAATCTGTAGCTTGCTGCTGTGAAACTATATTTAGTTGTGTCTTAATATGTTAAATGCTGTAAATGCTATTCTTTGCATTTTCGTAAACTTTGTAAATCTTCAAATTCCATGTGCTCGGACTACGGTACCATTATGTATGTTTCATATCATATTTTGTCATCTATAGATTTGATCTATACATATAATTATATGTTTTTTTATGCAATTTACTTAACAATGATGACACAGAGAATTTTTTTCATGGTGTAAAATGTTATCTTCTTGCTTTAGTCATGTTAGTCATAAGTATACCCTGTTTGTATATTTTTTCTCCTTTTTTGTATATTCTCTCTACGGAGAGCCATACCTGTTATTAATTTTTCATATTTTGTTTGTGACAGCTTTTTACCATATCCTTAGTATCTTGCTGCTAAATGAAAGAATTATTATGGAGGAGCAGAGAAAAGGGCACCTCAACATGTTCAAGGTCAAGCAGGTAATCATAGTGGTAAAATGCTTAAAAAAAAGATGGCGAAAAAATCATTAGTCCCCAATTTACATGTATAACAACATTAGCTTCAAAATCTGTAGCTCGCTGGCCTGAAATTATAGATAATTATCTGTCTTTATTACCCAGACTTGAAAAAATGGCCTATCTTTTGTGGTCTTCTGTAAATTTTTTAATTAAGCAAAATTGAGCTCTGTTTCCTCTAGGTCAATTGATAATTTTACAATCAACTCAGATTTTGTGAACTATTTATATATGCAATTGCATAAATCAGGAAGCACACATATAATATGTATATATAGGCAAATGGGTATTTATTTTTATGTTTGTTGTAGAAATTAGGAGCTAGATGTGCTTCTCCAGAGCTGAAAACTTTTTGGCATGAAGAGAAGAAAAAGCAAGAAGAAGCAGTTTTAAATATTGATTACGTCTTCATAGTACAAAAAATGATTCTAAAGATAGTACTATCTATGAAATTAGAAAATTGAAGTTGCGTTCTGATGAATGTGAGAAATAAAGTCTTCAAAGAACAGGACACCAAAAGTGCCACTCTCAAATCAAAGCACTCTAAAAGGCAGAGCATAAGAAGAACTAGGACAAATAAAGAATCTAAAAGAGTCAAACCTTTGGATGTAGTAATTGAACAGAGATTGGCTATTAGAGATGAAATATCTGAGTTTCTACTGTTTTGCACAAATGTGATGCTTTTTTTACTTATCTTTAATTGACACATTCAATGTTAGATAAGAAAAATATACCTAGTGTTGTATTTTTGACAGTGAAAGTTTTTTCTGATGCTTGATTACTGATTAAAACTGTTAAGTTTTTTTATTGTTTAAACATTTGTTGGTTTGTTGTGTAATCTGCAATCACATACATTTTAATCTTGATTTATATATTACATATATGTACAAGTCTAACTTAAATGATAAGTGCATGGATATTATTGTGGGAAAAAATAAGACAATCAAGGGTAGTCTGAAAGAGGTTTGCTGGCAGTAAGTTGCAGATCTTGATACCCAAGTAAGAGATAGGTGGTGTCTCTGACCGATCCTTTTGCTGTTGCTTGTGGGCGAGTGAGGCTTCTCTGTCAGTGGCTTAGTGAGTTATAGATGTAAAAAATAGAATAGGCAAATGAGGTAGAGACATTTCTGAGTAAAAAAGGGGTGAATTGTGATTTTAATAAATATTACAATTGATATTGCAAGAGTAATGAGGATTGCAAGAGTAAAATATTTATTTGTTTCCTTCCATTTGAAGTAAGAGAGTTTATGAGTTATGGAATTGTAATTAAGGCTTAAAAAAATTTTTAAATATACTTGTACATATGTTTATACAGGACTTTTATACGTGCATGTTTCAGAGCTCATTCTTGATATTTTAAGGTAAAGTTAAAAATATCACTATTGAAATGTCTTGCATTCCAATGTAAAGTTGATTTAATGAGGATATGTTAAATTACAATCATCAAGCAATAAACCTAGCAGTTGGAGCAGAAATGAGCTACATATATTGTAAACAAATTTAAGCTGCTATTGTTTTGTGTAATTGTGATACTTTTTCCTTAATTTGAATTGACATAACCAAATGATATAAAAGATTTTTTATGGTGTTGTATTTTTCACAGTCAACATTAAGTATTTTACAAGTTGAACTTGAATAATTAGTGCATGGACATCTATTGTGGAAATACTTGGGAAACAAGATAAGGGTGGTCTGAAAGAGGTTTGCTGGCAGTAAGTTGCAGATCTTGATACCCAAGCAAGAGAAAGGTGGTGTCTCTGACCGATCCTTTTGCTGTTGCTTGTGGGCGAGTGAGGCTTCTCTGTCAGTGGCTTAGTGTGTCTGATTAAATGTACATGTAAAAAGAATGGACAACTTTTATTGGCAACTTTTATTCTTTTTATGCAAAGTATGATATATTTTATTGTGGGTAATTGAAAAGCCATTTACAACTCATGCAGCAGTTTTAATAGGGGCAGTTTCAGTCAGATTTTGCAGTATTTAGGCGTCCAGAATGACTACATTTTTGACCTGTTGTGTTCTGATTTATTGCGGATTTGAATTTTACATACAATTTTATTCTTATATTAGTTTATTTTTAATTACTTCAGTATATTACTTACTACTAGTATGTAAAAATTTACTCTATTATAATAGAGCTACAATCATGATTGTAATTTTTTTAATTCTGACTTTTAGGCATAAATTTGAAATATCTTGTACTTTGTTAGAACTCATTGTTTGTACACTATTGAGATAACATCTAATAAAATTGAATGAGAAATGGATTTGTGTATGATTGTAAAATACTTGCCAAAAAACCCACAATTGTAAACCATACAAATTATTGATGGAATAAGTATAAAATAAAAATATTGTGCAATAATATAATAATATTATATTTCATCAAATACAACCTTAAATCTTAATGATATGGGAAGGTTTAATCCGTACATTGTCATCACATATACAAGAGATTTAATATTAGTTTATGAAAGATTAAAATTTGAACGTATTAGTAAGTTTACAATTTTCCGTATATAACTTAATTTTTGGAAGTATTATAAAGTAAAGTGTGAATTTAACAAAATATAATGAGGTAAAGATCTACATTAAATTTTATTAAACGAACAAATTTAATATGACCCTAAAACTTAATTTTATGGCCATGTTTAATAATAATTATACGTTTTGTATATTAGAGGTATAATATTTGTTTAAGGCAGACTTAAATCCGAACGTATTAGTAAGTTTACAATTTTCCAAACTTTATTAAATTTGTTCTTTTAATTTTTCATTAAACTCGTATTAAATGCTAATTATTTTCTAACATTTACGATCCCACAATATGTTATATTATGCATTTAAACATTAAATAATCGCAGCATTTAAATCGCATTTAAGGTAAAATTAAACCCGACTTTTCATGCAGTGTTCGCATCGAGAGGACAATGAATTTCATTCGCCTGTCTCAAAAACTTAAACCTTTAATGGCCGGTGTAACGACGAAAAGTGACGCCCGTAGAATATTGACCTGGGGGTCATTTTTCTACGTAGAAAAATGACCCCCGGTCAATATTCTACGACAAATAGGGTCATTTTTCGACTGTAGAAAAACATTCCAGACCAGTAATTCTACGACTTTACACACGTTGAAAAATGACCCCCATAGAAATTTGACCCCCTACTTTTTTTTATACTATAACACCAAATATCTGTGTCTCCTGCTATTTTTCATACTTTCAAATGCAATTAGGGGGAATTTGTTATGTACTTTAATCCTTTCCAACATATATTTGATTGCATAGTAGCATCACAATTAATGTATTTGGTATGGATTTATTTTTGGCTCGCAGAATCCCAATGAAAAACTTCAAGAGTACTGTGCAGCAATATATTCAAAAAGTGGTGTGAATCAGATGTGGATACTCATAAATTCCAAAGAACTTTTGATCAAATCTTAAGATTTTTCCAAAATCAACATCTTAAAAACTTAAGACTTTTCAAGTTTATACACAACCATTCCCCACGACAAATTAAAAGTTCAGGCTTTTTGAATTCATTGACAGCTGCTTTTTCAATGAAAATGGAACTCGAAAATTTACTTACCTGGTCATTGGTCATTTGCAAAATTATTTTGTTAAAACACATTCTGATTGCACACACTAGTACTCTGAAGTTGACATCAAAGATGCTTGAGTTTCTGATTGACAATATCTACGTGATTTTTTGAGACCAGGTCTTCCAACAATCTGTTGGAATTCCCATGGGTACCAATTGCGCTCCGTATCAGCAGACCTAATTTTGTATTCGTTTGTAGCAAAATTTGTGCAAAATCGTATGCGTGGAAAGAAGAAAACACTTGCTGTGGCCATCAAATCGACATTTAGATACTGTAGAGGTGGAAAACATTACGGTGTTTTTAATTTCACTATGTTCACGATTTAAGAATTTTCCGCGAAATTTAAACCATCGTGATTATTATTTCACGTCATTTCTACCTAGAAACAGTCATAGTACCTGAGTATTTACAAACAATTCTCCGTGAAATCAAAACCACCGTGAAAGGTAACATTCTAACAAACCGTGAAATTTTAGACACGTGAAATTAAAGACTTCTACAGTATATCGACGAAGTATTGTCAATAAACAGTGGTTATTTACATTCCTACGTCGATAAGATATATCCTGGTATGCTAGAGATAAAATATACCACAGAGTCTGACATATTTGTTTCATACTTGGATATTTTACTTGAAAAAAGACGTTAACTGTAATCTAACAACCATACTATATGAGAAACGTGATGACTTGAACTTTTCTATCGTCAACTTCCCTTACTTATGCAGCAATATACCTTCATCACCTGCAAACGGAGTTTATATATCTCAGTTTTTTCGATATGCAAGAGCATGCTCTACGTATGAACAATTTCTTAAACGAGGTAAATTATTGACAAGCAAGTTGACGAAACAAGAATATCAGCAGTCTCGTTTTAAGTCATCAATTAGTAAGATCTATGGCTGATACAATGACCTTGTCAGCAAATATAATTTATCATTGAGTCAAATGCTGACTGACGTTTTTCATACTTACAATGAAGCGCATTGAAGTGGTAAAATTTTCCGTTAGACTGGAACCTTTTGGGCTATCTTTAGAACGATGATTGTCATACGATGACACGCCCAATTTTTTAGAAAGGAAAAATCGGACAGATGGTTCACTCGAATTCCTGTAGAACATGTATTCTATAAATATAATAGACAATCAAATTGATGGTCTACATATAAACACCGAGTAAGCACGTGTTCGATCGATACCTGTGTTATGGTACATTGTAACTCCAATGAACATGATAATTTCATAATTATGGACAAATTCATTGCAATATGTGTTTTACAGAAGCAGGAATTTAACTCTCAAATTTCTCTCTTATGATATAAAAATCTCCCTTTTGGTGTAACCCATATTGCTTGTCACGAAGAGTGGGGTGTCCTTAAATATTACGACGAATATTTCTTTTTCGTTTCTAAAGAAATGGGCGTGTCTTAATGTTATAATTGACGTTCAAAACATGACTCAGAACGTTGCATCCAAACGGAAAATTTTACCACTTCAATGCGCTTCATTGTATTTTGTGTATCCATTGTTTAAACACTGAATTGACGACGGATTTTTCCTTTATTTCCCGATCATGACAAGGAGCACACGGCGGGTGTGAACGGTCAGCAGGGGAGGCTCGCTCCTCCATTGTACCTGATCCCACCTCTGATGTTTCGGAGGTCCGTGTTTGCTCTGCTCCTATTTTGTATTGTGTAATGGACTTTTATATTGAATACTCTTCGTGATCTCCATATCCCTTCTTTATTGAGAAGCATATATTTTGTGATTATATTTTTGGTGACTTTTTTATCATTCAAAGGTTTTGTTCCGAAAATGGCATGATATGTTTCTGATAACCATAAACTTTTTTTTTACAAATCAAAAAGCACTGCAAAGAAGCCAGAAAGAAATTAATATTTTCCGCGGTACGGAGTTTAGCGGAACAAATTTGACTTATTGATTCGGAAATAATGTTGTCTAATGAAATTTGAGGTTTAAACTCACGTGAGATGAGTCTATGAAAAGTGTTCGAATAGCACGAGAAATTAGTTCTAGCCCGTCTACTGAAGAAGACAAGTCAAAATTTATTATAATATAATTGGAATTATATGCTAGATAATCGTTTATCATATATATATATATATATATATATATAGAAAGCACAGAGAAATTCACTTGTACAAGGATACTCACTTCCGCCCCAGCCCGGGGTTGAACTCTCGACCTACGGAATCTGTCTCCTAGCAGTGCAGGAACAGCGCGTTAGACCGCTCGGCTATCTAGGCAAGTTAAAAAACTTGCTTTCGATGCCGATGGAATTCTCACAACGCTGCCCTACACTACACAGTCATTGAGAATGGAAGTGAGATACAGTTATTTGGACATTAGTTTTTAGAGGATTGTTACCAATACATGTTGTGATGATATTAATTTTATTTATAAAGCACAAATTACAACAACTCTTAAACTAATATAACTGCCCTAAGTGAAGAAATATTAATATAGAAAGCACAGAGAAATTCACTTGTACAAGGATACTCACTTCCGCCCCAGCCCGGGGTTGAACTCTCGACCTACGGAATCTGTCTCCTAGCAGTGCAGGAACAGCACTGAAGGATACCTTGTATCCTTGTCGTATGTATGGGCAGGTACCACAACGCGGATCCTGGCACTTGGTCACATGAAATTACCTGCCCATACATACGACAAGGACAAAGTTTCAACTTTAACGGGAAACAGTTTACTGTTAATAATAATATGTCATGTCAAACTAGAAATGTTATATACGTTATAACATGTTCCGGTTGCGGGGAACTATATATCGGCGAGACGGGAAGTGCCTTACGGGAAAGGATCAGAGTACACAAACAACAAATAAACGTACCGCAATATCGCAAACTCAAAGTCAGTGAACACTTAGACGTGTGCGGAAATAGAACTTTTTCTGTCTTTCCATTTTATAAACTGCACAACTCTAACACAATTGAAAGACGTGATAAAGAAAGACATTTTATAAGGACTTTCAAACCTAAATTAAATAGTTTAATGTAAAAGAATTGTTTCTTTACATGTAAATTATGTTACTGAGTCACATTTATTGCTTTGTTATTGTATGCTTTGTTAATGCATTGTTCTGCGAAAGTACGGGAAAAATATGACGTCAATCAAAGACTTGTTAACGTTAAGTTATTATGACGTCATAATAGACGTTACCATGAGTATTGTAAAACATCATGAAGAAGAAATGAAAGCGCTTATGTTTTACTCGTTCTCTGTGTTTTTATTTATTTAAAATAATTTTCATATTTATCACCGACCACTGTGATTTTTCTTGGATTTATCTATTACAGTATATATACACATGTACACATGTACTTGTATGTTGTACATATTATATATTAGGGCAAAGGTTTCCAGAAGTTTTTCTTCTTTGAAAAAGTCAAAAGTTTTTTATCTCTGGTTTTCATCCTGGCAATTCAAGTTTTGTATAGATCTGAAATACACTATATAAGTTTTTTTTTTTCATTTATACAATTGTATTAAAAAGAAGTTATATGACGTTTGTTGCATGCATATTGTGTTTGAATGTATGTATTATAATATTTTTTTTGGTTCCCTGATATGCTTCCTGGGCTAGTCGGCAAATATATATTAATTTGCGTCTTTCTGTTTGTAAGAATAGAAAAGACACGTAATTTAACTATATAAATTCAATACTTGATATCGCGATTACTTAACTTAGCGGAACTCTTTCGCGAAGGAGGTAGGAATCGTCTGTTGGGTGGGGGCAATGTGCTTTTCAATACAATGCCAGATCGATCATTGTATCATTTATGAGGACAGATAAATAAAAATCCTGATGGAATACCTCACTATACAATCGCTGAACCATCTTAATATATTTTTGAGAGGAGCCGATCCTAAATTGTCAGATTTTTAACGATATTTTTAATTAAGCGGACTCTTCTCGTTAAATTTTCATTGAAAATCGTCACATTTTTAAGCAGATAAAATATTCTTAACTTTCCTTATTTGACAGTCTACTATTTGGAGTTCAATATCTGGCAAAACATCGTGATTTCGACATTAAATTGTTCGAATCATTCGATTGTCACTACTGTAAACAATGTCATTTGCCCCCAGAAATTTAAACTTTTCTCGACTCCCCCGCAAAACAGGGGTAGTAAGTTAGATAACTGCGAGGTACTCATTGGAAGTCGCGATATAACGTATTCCCTTAGCTTTTACCTTTCAACTTAGATATACATCTGTATGCATTCTGCTTTAAAATACATACTTTTTAACTACCTTATATAGGGCACTATACTTTTTCCTATATAGGAATATATAATGATATAAGGAATATATAATGATATATAATTATATATCATTATTTCATTATTTATAATGAAATTTTTTTAAAAAATCCTCTAAAACTAGCAAAAATTTACATCTTAGTGAATAATAGTTCAACGTTCAGAGATATCTATAAATTCAAAAAGTACCTTTCCTTTTCAACACTTTTTATCCCACAGACACCTGTCAAATGGTTGCTGTAACATACCCTTTCTTTTGAGATTTTATAGACACTAATTTTGCATATAAACCGTCCAAAAGTTAATGCCAAAGTAAAAGTTACTTTAATAAGAATATTTGTGTAAAAGTGTGTCAAACTCAAAGGTCATGGTTAAAAGGTCAAAATGGGTTGTACACAAAAAAGGTCTTGTCACAAAAATACAACTGAAATATGAAAGTCATAGTCCCATCTAGTCTAAAGTTATGGACAAGGTTCAAGTATATGCGGACAAATAGACAAACAGACAGACGGACGGGCAGGTAAGAAAAACTATATACCCCCGAAACCGTATAATATGTAAAGTAACAACTTTTTCATAATTCAACATTTGTTGTTCTTTTTTTTATTGGTAAAAAACTCTTAAAATCATCACGTCAGTTCATGTAGAACGGGGAAAGCGATACTACTTGTTCCAATTTTTGGAAAAAACGAGCACCTCTTTTTTCAGTTAATCATGTTTTATGCTACAACCCCCTTTTGCTTTGGTTTTGTTGACACTAGCAAACGACAAGACATTTTACAGGTTTTGAGCTAACCACTTTTTATTTCCTTTGTATCATAGGTCAGAGGCAATTTATAATTTCGTAATTATTTTTTTAAAAAATTAAATCATCCCTATTTTTTATGAGAAGCTTGAAACTTCAATCATAGAAAACGATTTTTTTTTTATAAGATCTAATTTTATAAGCTAGCGCCCTTTTTCGCGCCAGTTTTAATAGTCTTGTCCCATGATCCCTTGCACAATAACGAAGTAATGGGACAAGACTACATTTTTAAAAGTATAGGAATCAAAAATGTTAAAATTTGGAAAAATAAAAATTTATTTTGAGTTTTGCAAATTATTTATTCAGGGTAAAATCAAAGAGATTTATAATTAATTAATTATGGAAAATTTAAAGCTTCAAAACTTAAAAATTTCAAACACCAGCGAGAAAATGACCTTTTTTAAAGATTAAATTGACAACTGTGGAAACTTACAGTATAAAATGTAATAAACGATTCTATGAATGTGCGTATCTTTGCTCTTATAACCTTAGAACATTTTAATAGATATTGTTTTTCTTTCAAGGCCGTAACTACTATTGAGGCAAGTGAGGCAAATGCCTCACTAAATTTTTATAGTTTTCTGAAAATTGAAAAGTTTTACATTTAACTTATGAATTATGTGTGTCTTCGAGATAAATTAATATTTTCAACTTTTGTTTCAGCTTCTGTAAATTGTTCTTCTCACTAGGTGTCTCATTTTCATTTAGAACGATGTCAAATATAATTGAAAATGTTTATTTTGTAAATTGTTTGATAGTTTAATATCCCTTCTACGAATTTCTCATTCATATTGAGACACCACTAATGTATTGCCGGTGGAGGGCTGCAAGTTTTAAATCTGTACTGGGCTTTCAAGGTCAGTGAAGATGATTGAACAGTGAGAGATCTTTTTTATGCCATCACTTACTGTGACATGGGACCTCGGTTTTTACGGTCTCAACCGAAGGACCAGTCTCTACATCCCGCAGTGGGATCCGAACCCGCGATGTAAAAATAAACTCCTTAGTCTGTGACTCAAGAGCATACGCTCTAGTTACCACTGTGCCATGCGGGCGACAATTCAAAACGTAAAAACTTTCTAAGTTTAAATCTTTTATTTTCTAATACCCAGGTTTCATGACCCCTCTCCCCATTGAAACCCCCATCACTGGCCATCAGGTACTACCCTTGCTCCATCTGGGACTAGGAATACCCAGCACCTTTGCCTCACTAAAAATTTGAGCCTAGTTACGGCCTTGTCTTTAATGGGGATAAAACGGTTTGTATTATTAATGTTAGGTATTGTATAGCTTTGATTTCGTTATTTAAGCTTAAAAGCTTTCAGAAATTAACATCTCAAAGCATAAGGCAGCTTAATATTACCCGTATTCATTCGCCTAACAAGAATATTCCTACAAAAACGAGTGTTTTTGCATCTCAAAATGATAAGGGGTCATTATTCTACGGGGTCATTTTTCTACAATGCATACGGAGAAAAACGACCCCAAGGCCATGATTTCTATAGAAAAGTGGGTCATTTTACTACGTAGAATATTGACCAGGGGGTCAAATTTCTACGTAGAAAAATGACCCCCGGTCAATATTCTACGGGGGTCACTTTTCGTCGTTACACCGGGCTTTATCTTTGCTTATAACTTTTGATTAGGAAGAGATAGGGCTTTCATTTTGAACATACCATTATTAGTGACAAGACCCTTTTTCTAAATATGCTATGATTTTTATGCCCCCGTAATCGAAGATTCGGGGTAAATTGTTTTTGCCCTGTCCTTCCGTCTGATTATCTGTTTGCCTGTTTGTCCGCAAAAACTTGAACATTGCCCATAACTTTTGACTGGGTAGGGCTATGGCTTTCATATTTCACAGGTGTATTCCTTGTGACAAGGCTTTTTTGGATTACCACCACACTTGACCTTTTGACATTGACCTTGGAGTTTGACACCTTTTCACACGACAATTAAAATTATAACATTGACCATAACTTTTGAACGAGTAATGCTAGGAATTTCATATATATATATTATGTATTCTTTGTGACAAGATCTTTCATTGATACCAACAAATTTGACCCTTTGACCCAGACTAGGAGATTGACCTACTTTTTAAAAAAACTCATGAAAGGTAAGGGCTAGGGCTTTCTTACTTCACATATGTAATTCTTGTGAAAAGACCTTTCTTTGAATATCAAAAACTTTAATTGACCCTTTGACCTTGACCTACCGTAAAGAAAACTTTAACCTTCGTCATAACTTTTGAACAGGTGGTGCTAGGACCTTCATATTTTACAGTTGTATTTCTTGTGAAAAGGCCTTACTTTGGGTACCAACATATTTCACAAACACATCTTGTTTTACCCTTGACCTTGAAGTTTAACCTTTTTCTTTAAAAAAATATTTTACTTGAAATTGGTCATTAAATTTGAATGACAAGGTAGAACGTTCATATTAAATATGTGCATTATCTGTGATAAGACCATTCCAGATGTACTATATTTTTTGATTCCGTGACATTGACCTTGAAGTTTGACAATTATGATTGCTTATAACTTATTATTGAGAAAAGATATTACCTTCTTATTTGACACGTGCATTGCCATTAGGTGGTTCTGAGCATGCTTTGAAAACTAGCGCCATGACCTTCATGTTTGAACTAAGCTTTAATTCTAATTTTGGTGATTACTTTTGACTTACATATGAAACAGTGTTCATATTTGACAACTACATAAACATTCCTGTGTTAAAATCCTTCCGAATTTGCTACAATATTTGTCCCTGTGACCTTGACCTTCGTATCATGACTTTATTTTCAAATATTTCATCAATGTTTCTAACAGCATCTCCCTTCCACTAAGATATTGAATTTGCCTGTTTATCGTAATAATATCATTTCAGCGCGAACATCTTGTTATTCGGGCTGGAAAAAGGAGTATAGTGGATATCTGATGTCCGGTGTCGCATAATATTTGGTCCGCCTCGTTTAAAGGTCCGGCCGGACCAAATACGATAACATATTTGGTCCGCCTTTTATAAGAAATGGTCCGGCCCGTATAAGGAATGGTCCGCCTACGTTTTATGGTCCGGGTGGTGAAAAAACGTTTTAATTTTGACTTAAACATATGAAATTAAAGCGATTTTGTTTAATCTATATAATGAAAGAAGGGTTTACCCTGTTGTGTTTTATATTTTGTACAACATATCTCTAGGACAAGAATTTACTCCTCGTTCAGTTTGCTTTAAGCATTGCTGTTTATCTGATACCATGATTAAAAATAAAATAATGGACCAATTATTGTGCAAGTGTTTGTTTTTCTCTAGAATATGCCTTGTGTAAATTAGTTCGATTAAAGGTGTGAAATCTGTCGGTGTGTATAGCTAATAAAACAATGGGGTGTGACGTATTTGTTTACCTGACAGGTACCTGCAGGTCGAGCCCGCGGCAGGTGGCGCTGTAATTGAATGGTTTGAGAACTTAATGGTCATGACTTACCTTGACATATCAATAAGTTTGGATTTTTTTATTCATAAATAATGTCAAGGAAATATTCATGCGTACACTTCAAACCTGTGATATTTATAATAATTATAATTATTTATTGTCTTTTTTGAATATTCAAAGCTAATTAAATGTGGCGTATCTGAGCTAAAAAAAAAATACGAAATGAATGAGCGTATATTTACATGAGATTTGATATTTAAGTTCAAAATAGAATTTCAATTCGATTATGAACTTAAATATCCCCTTGTTTCTATAGTTAAATTGACTTTTAACTGTGTCTGATATTTACATGTAAATACTGAGTCGATAAAAATCGTTCATTGTTTTTAATCTCTGATATCTATGAAACGCGATTGACTATCATTAAGATGTATAATTTTCATTATCCTCTCATTATTATTTATTATATTATTTATTTCATTATTCTTTTTCCGGATTTTAAAAATTTCAATTTTTATTTCTAACATTTTCTATCTTTCAGTTCCGACATTTTAAAGTTTTCATCTCCGACATTTTTCAGGAAGTGCTTTTCGGTAATTAAAAATTTTAAAGAATAAATTACACTCTGTATAGTATATGAAATGTCTTGGACATAAGTTAGATGCAGTCTTTGACATTTAATTTAGTGAACATTAAATATGATGAAAAAATTACATGCCCTTTGAACTCTTTTAACTAGATTTAGTGCTACATGTTCAATTGTATAAATACACAGATTTTGTAATTCCCCATTTTAAAAAGTGAGTTATCTCCCCTCGAAATCGGAACTCTTCTACACCAGCATAACTTCCGCGGACTACGAAAAGAATATTTTCCGTATTAACGAGAAATACGCTCGGAAATTATCATTGTATCAATGTATTTCGTGTTTCTGCTTCAATTCTCTGATCTAAAACAAAATAAGTGTATTTTACTCGGGAATATACATATGCTTAGATCCTACACTAAAACTTTGATCAAATGCAGCTCAGATTTTAAACGACATATGTAACACGAATTCAGGTCGATGCTATCTTAATTAGCCTCTCTTCGTTACATGAGCATATGAGATTATTATTCATTTAGAATTCCATTCAAAGTTTTAATACTATGAAGTGAATCAATTATTTTACAAATATAAATTTCTAGAAACACGGTTAATTCAAATGAAATAGGCCTTTAATTGTCACCAAATGTGTTCTTGTAAGTAAACTATGTACGTTATGACATATAATCGAGGAAAAACGCAGTTTCTTGATATCGGTCGCGGATGACAAACTACTAAAAATTAAAAGGGAAAAGGGTGGACCTTAAAACGAAGTTATCAGAAAAGGTCCGCCTCTATATTTAGTTATTTTCCTATTGCACAGCAAAAAGTATGGGCGGGGTACATGTACATCTCTCCCTTATTTACAAAAGAGAAAATGGCAGAGCGGACCTTAAAGCGCTGTTATCAGTAAAGGTCCGCCCTCTCTTTTTTCCGGATATCTTCATGTTTAAAAATGGAATTTTTAGAAATGCTTCTTTACTGAAGCATAAAGAAAATTAAAAGGGAATAGGGCGGACCTTAAAAAGCAGTTATCAGAAAAGGTCCGCCTCTATATTTAAGTTATCTTCCTACTGAACAGCAAAAAGTATGGGCGGAGTACATCTCTCCCTTATGTACAAAAGAGAAAATGGCAGGGCGGACCTTAAAACGCAGTCATCAGAAAAGGTCCGCCCTCTCTTTCTTTCTGATATCTTCATGTTTAAAAATTGAATTTTAAATGAGAACGACGACATACAACGGACAAATTTTGATGAGAAAAGCTTACTTAAGCCTTCGGTTGAGGTGAGCTAAAGAGTAGTAGGGGGACCTTAAAACGCACCAGAAGAAAGGGTCCGCCTCTTGTTTTGAAAATAGTTTTAAAAAAATAGTTTAAAAAAAAAAAGAATAGACACTTGCTAACTTAATTTCTAACAAGTGACTACTGTCTACTGATAAAACTGGAAAACATAAGTAAAATGCATCGACAAAAAAGATTGATTAAATGCTGTTTAACGTCGCTCTCGAGAATTTTTCACTCATATAGAGACGCCACCACTTGCCGCCAGTGAGCTACAGATTTTGTCCTTTACTCGGCACTTACCGCCATTTAGTAAGGAGGGATTTTTTTCGTGCCAGCACCTACTGCGACACGAGACCCCAGTATATACGTTTTCATCAGAAGGACCGATTTCCACGTCCCAAAAAGGGATTCGAACCTGCGACATAAAGATCAACTCCTCACTTCGACGCTCTAACCATTGCACCACGCTGGCGACATGCACTCCAGGTAATGCTATTGGTTATGAATTTCATTTCTTTTTACAGTTTAATTTGAATATATAAGCAAGGAATATACTTATAAAATCTACGAAAGATAATTCTTCCTTACACATTTTAAAGACCATCTTTAGAATTAAAAATTTAGAAATAAAATTTCAATTGCTGTAACATCATTGGCGTTGGAAGTAAATTGGAGGAAGGGGGGTATTTCAAAGGGGAAAAAAATTGTCAGACCCTAAAAAGAAACTTGACAAGCACAAAAAAGAAAAAGGAAATTTTGACCAGGGGGGGGGGATGGGTAGGTGATTTTATCTTTTGCAATTTTTCCCCAAACACCACCATTTACCCTTCTTTGGCTACAATGCAACGTGCCCGTTGAATGGGGGTTAAACCTACTAGTATGTCCCAAATTTCACTGCATATATTAATATGACTATCTTTGCAAAAAAGTGCCCCCCCCCCGGTTTCGACGCCGATTTACATTGAGAGAGTAAATTTCTTAAATCGCGCCAATTATTATATATACATGTAATTCATTGTTCTATGATGCTGTGAGTTCCTTTAACATTTTCTGGTTCGTGACATACACTAGTAGTTTGTTTTTTTGCTGTTGTTGTTGTTTTTTTTTAAACAATTAAACAGACAAGAAGTCAAAACTGTAATGATTTCAATGAACGATCCAGGGTATGTGCATTTGCACGGGAATATGTCTTCTGTATTGTATATCTGCATATGTTCATGAATATCTGTCTGAACGCAACAAAATAAACCAATTAAAAACACACATAAAAAGAAATCAAAATAGCCTCTTACAGTCATGGAAAAATCTAACGTTAACCAAGTAGCTACAAGAAGTTTTTGATACGTCTTGATATTAAAAGACTATTTCTGTTTAATTTATAAGAAAAAAAATTGTATGCGTGTCAAGTTTCTCTTTAATATGTATTGGTTGAAAAAAATTCTCCCTATAGCTAGTAAAACAGTGGAAAGGGCGAAAAAAAAATCTGTACTGAAGCAGTATTTCACTGGTGGCAAATCAAGTCGGGATTGTTTGTTAGATGCTAACGGGAAATTCTAGTATGCCAGGATTCTGAAATTGGGGGTGTCTTTAAACTCAAGCTTTTTTTCTGGGGAAAAAAATGTGGTATATTTATGTACAATACCGGTATTCTTTAAAAATTTTATTTTTTGACACGTACCCACGTGATTTTACTACGCTCCACCCCAACCCCCAACCCCCCGGCAAATAAAAAAAACATTTAGGAGGGGCGTATAAAATGGTCGGGATTTTTATGGAACTGGGAGACATAAGTATAAATATATTATAAATGCACAGAGATTTGATATGAGCGACATGTATTTTAAATATGAATAATAAAGGCATTTATAAATCCAGCAATCTATCGACTTTAGTTTGATTTCGCCAATTGATGCACATTTACCTTGTCCCGGAGTAATATTTAGTGGGCCGCATTTCATTTCCGGAATTGAATAAAAAAATGAACCTTTCATTTCCGACAGTTTTTACATTTTAAAAGTTTTTATCTCCGACATTTGTCAAATTCATGTCAGTATTTTTTCGGCAATGAAAAAAAAATCATACTTCCGTCATAAATAATATTTTATAATACACATATACGATACCCTGTTAAAAATCTATTTCCATCTTTGTCTTATATGTAAACCTTAAAGTGCCATAAAGGTGACTTAAAAAAAAAAATCCAAAAATGTGAAGGAAAAAAAAAATATTCGGAAAGGAAAGTAAAAATTGTCGGATTCCGAAATAATAACAAAAATTGTCGGACAATGCCATGCAAAATTCAGGATATGAAATGCAGACATCTATAGCTAGTAGATATAATTATTAGCCTTTGAATAGGTAAGAAACAGTGTTAACTTATAAAAACACAGGGGATATGGTACTTTAGGTTTTCTCAAACGAGACAATTATAGGCTAACCCCCAACTGCCCAATCCGCAGGCATGTTGTTTCTACAATAACGGGTGTAGGGTACATGTAGTTCACCGTGACATAATCCCCTGTCACAGTGACCCCACCTTATTGACAACAATATTAAACGTAAAGAAAGACAGATTTTTTTTATTAATACTATAAAGAAATATATTTTGAAAGATGTGAATTTCTTTTTGCGAGTGGAAGTCGAACGTCTATCATGTTTATTGGAAAGAGAGTGTAACTAAATGATCCGTGTTGGACTTACGAACATTCATCTGTTCATTGCATACTGATTAATCTGCCAGTAAACAGGCGGTGAAGGTAAATGTATGTACATTTGTATTAATATTTTTTTAAATGATAATGTTGATACCAGTGTATTTAAACGACAAAATACGCATTTCCCATCTTCCAGACAGGAAACTCGATCAATAAATCTATACATTTCTTCAATAAATAAACTATTTATGTATTAATTTCTTACTTATTGTTTACTACATTCTCTTGGAGGTAACACTAGCTATTAATACGACTTTACATCCTCAATTAATTTTAAACAATAGTTTTTTTCAATTAATATCGATTGAACACAGGCATACAATTTGTATAATAGGCCGAGGGCGGACCATTTCTTATAGAGGCAGGCGGACCAAATATGTTATCGTATTTGGTCCGGCCGGACCTTTAAACGAAGCGGACCAAATATTATGCGACACCGGTCATTATGGCTACCAGGCTGGTTCTGTATATTCTTGTGTGGATCGATATCCCTAAACTGTGTTCGGAGGAAGCCCACGCAAGAACGGCTACCTTTTCTATCCGGTAGAGGGAAGATGTGGCAGTTTAAAATGCCCTCCCTACAGGGACGGGTGGGAAATTACCTGTGTCGTTTGTTCTAAGGCATAGAAAACATAGAACAAACATTTACATCATTAAAATGATAAAAGTAAACATATCTTTGCTGTTTTATTATTTTTAGCTCACCTGTTCGGTCCATGTGAGAGTTTGTCCATTGTCCGTCTTTGTCGTTATAAACTTAAGATACCCTAGATATGTGTCGGATCAAAAAGTAAAACATGGGATGCACAATGGCAATATGTAATAAAGATTCTGTGAAAGTTTCATCAAATTTCATTCTGTGGTATGAGAGGAGTTGCGGATAAGAGATGGGTACCCAAAAGCGTAACAGAGTGAGACGGTCAGACGGACGGACATACATTTACCGATTTTCAATATACTATATATACCGCTTGACACATACTCATAGCTATAGTACTGTATTCTAAGTTTGTCTAAATGAAAAGCTAACCTTTTCCCAAATAATTCTATGATTTGCCAAAAAGTACACATAGAAGAAGCCATATAATATAATTTATACCCATTATTCTGATAAGAATCCAAATCAGAATCGCACTTCACGAAATGATAAGTTAATTCTGTTTATTGGAAATCGTATACCGTTTACCATTGCTGGCCGATTCTGAACGTAGCGGTAATGATTTGTTTTCGGCAATATATCGTCCTTTTGAAAAATGTAACGGTAAATAAATCATGATCGCCCGAAAATTTGTAACAATATAGCGGTAATGAGTTGATATTTTTGGCAAAGAAGCGGTAATGAGTTGATATTTTTGCAAATTTGCTGTAATGAATTATTTTTGGCGATGTAGCGGTAATGTTGACCATGGTTGACCTCGCCATTATTATTGTTATGTAAAAAAAATATTATCGTATAAGTTTATGATCGAGTTTCATTCTGGCTAAAAAATATTTTCAACAGTTTATTTAGAACTCAGTTCACAAGGAATGGTAAAGTCAAAGGTCATTTGTAATGTCAAGATAGAAACTGGATGTATATTGTAGTTGATGAATTCTCATCAAATATGTATTGATCAGTGCACATGCTTAATTAGACCTAAAGCTAAATAGGAAACGTGTTGAACCTCTCGTCAAATTGAGAGACGCATGTATAGGTACTAGAAAATGGAGGGAAAATATTCGAATATGAATACATATTGTTGGATTTCCGTTTTTTTTCTTTTTTTTTTTTTTGGGGGGGGGGGGGGGGGGG
>PRKT01000146.1:845815-866075 GCA_003671525.1 Saccostrea glomerata
GTATCGACATATCCATATATGTAACAGTCAGCTACAAATTTTAAAGTTATTCCCCTTTGAATGGAATTCCTATCAATAATTTAAATGACCGGTGCTTATATTATAGCAACCATAATAACAGTGCAAGAAATGTCAGGGAACCACCATTTAAAGCACAAGGAATATAAGGAAATGTATCTTTGAAATCGCTCAAAACAAAAGTACACGCCATATACAGAACAAAATGGATTCCTAACAGAAATGGGCTGCGCTGGTTCTTCTAATGCAGGTAGATGAATTCAGTATTGATTGCTAGCTGTATTGTAGTTTACACACTAATGAATATTGCGCAATATTTACCAAGGTTTTACAAATATTTAAAAATAATATGCATATTTGTCGCAACAGATGATGAATTTCATAACATAAAATGTTAATATACTTGTATTTATGTATCCCCAAGTGATACTTTATCCAGGGTAATATATCTGTTATTAAAATATGCAATGGCTTATAGAGTTTTAAAATATAAAATGTACCATCTTTTCATTGTACACATCCACATTTTTTTCTGTAATGATTTTTAGTATTAAAAATTTAATTGTTATTTAGAATTAAGGGGGCCGACTGGGGTTTTATTGTGTGAAAACTACAATAGCAAAACTCTTCATTTTTATACCATATGATTTACATTAACTTTAGTGTACATGCAAAGTTTGGGGGAAATCTACCGCCCATGTATTTTTGAGGTACCGTCTGAAAATACGGCTACTTTTACTATAGGATTATATAGGAAAATGCCAATATATAGCACTTTAAAGCAAATTATAAAAATACTACAATAGACTTTTTGTTCAAACTATAATATTTGATGAGTAATACTATACTATACAATATATGTAAGAAACACAAAAGTCTACTGTCTTGTTACCAGAAGGGGCGTCTCAAAACGACAAAAATCAGCGAATTTCCCTGTTTTTATAGAGTACTACAAAATATGACGGACAAAGGGGATTCATATGAAAACATTATAAAAATAATGGATATATTCTCAAATTTCTGTATTTTAAATTTCAAGAGCGTATGTTTTTTATTTTTTCTTTAAAAACATTATAATTACCCCTTTCTTTAAGAGCTTCAGTTTATCATAACGTCAAAACACACTGTGACTTAACTGCAATAATGTAGCCCTCTCCGATTTTTTTTTATCTGATGTTTTCTGGAGAGGGCTACAATTCCACAGCATCTCTGTAATGGTGCAAAAATATTTTTAAGATACGGGTGACTGCAGGCAGAAAAAGTAGTTTTTACATTCAACTTACTTCTAATAAGACGAGATTTTTATTCACTGTCGACAACATAGCCCGTTAAACGTGAAAACCATGTAAAATAAATATTGTGTTTATCTTCCACAGCCATATGACAGTTCACGCGTGACGTACCGATACTTGCGCTTGAAATTTAGAATAACTAAATAAAGCAGGTGTCGGTGTTTATAAAAAAATTGTGATGAATAGTATCACTAAACATCGATAAATAAAATCATACCATGTGTTATTTTATCGTAAAAAGCTTTATTTAGGCTTAAAATAAGGTAATTCCAAAGAAATCCGCTCCCTATAGATCTTTAATCCCATTGGCTGTCCCAATATAAGATCTGTCAAGGTCAGTAAACATGGCGTATAAATTTAAGCTGTGATGTTGACATACACGAAAAATAACTGATATATGGATTGTTCTGTATATTTTTGGACTGATTTATGCCTTGGATAACTACATTTTTGGAGTCAAGGTAAAAAATGTTAATAAAATAGCCATTTGCTGACAATTTGAGCCGAAATCCTTGCGGGAGAGAATCGCTTCCGCAGCTGCACCATTACGGAGATCCTAAGGAGTTGTAGCGCTCTCTCTCTCCCCCCCCCCCCCCCCAAAAAAAAGGGGGAGAGGGCTACATGTACATTATTGCAGCTAACTGTAACTATGTCAACCTACCTATAAATTGCAAAATCGGTTGAAAAATAAAAATCAGTTATACAAAATTGTAATTACAATTTTATACCTATAATTTCTTAATTTTGTTTAATTTTACAAATAATTAAGAGAAAAAATTGCTTTAAAACAGTAAATACGCTTCATTTTACTATGATGCGCGAAATATTGCGCAATGGAAACCACAGTCGGCCCCCTTAAATTAGAATAAGGTAACTTAAATTCCCTATATATGTGCATGTTATGTTAAGTTCAATAATAAATTTGTAATTACATTTATATCTTTAGATCCCTCAATGCCTAGGTCAGTAGTCAACTCTTATCCTCGAAGTCAGCAAATGGAAACGAGATGGGTTCAGCAAGGTATATATAAGCCCCCTCCCACCCCATTACATTTGAATATATGTATATAATTATGCAAAGCTTAGGTTTTAAAAGATACTAACATATTTGATGTTCATTAAAATGCCCCAATAAATGTCAAACTTATGGGAATAATTTATAAATTATCTCCGTTTTTCTAAATCGTTTTTTCCCAGACCTTGTACAAAATAAGTATTAAATCCTCCTGAAAAGGGATGCATATAGGGTGGTTCCGATAACCCTAGCACATACTATTGTATTTCTATTATTTATTTTTTTTCTTTTTTTGTAGATCAACCGATGACATTGCCACCATCCGGACACAACATTAGGAACAGAAGAAACGAAGATGCTGTTATAGCGGGTGTGTAGTGATTGTAATGCTTGTTATAAACAAATATCTAAAACTGTTCTGATTTCCAAATAATTGAGTATTATTGAATACAAAAGGTTTATCAACTCATTTCCAACTAACCAGATAATGTCTATTAAGAAAACGTAACTACACTGTATTATGTCTTGAATATATGCAGGGTGTATATTAATTATTGGAGGTGGGGAAGGGGGTTAAGCTCCTTGAAGACAGAATTTAGCAAACTGTTATTATTTATAACCCCCCCCCCCACACACACACACACACACACACACTTTAAAAGCAGGAGGGTATGTAGTGATTGGGATCTCCATACGTCCGTCTCTCTGTCCGTCCATACAGCTGTCCGTCCGTCTGTTACGCTTTGGGAGACCCAACTCTTATCAGCAAATCCTCCTAACCGTTTAATGAAATTTAATGAGACTTTCACAAATTCTTTGTTACATAGTGTCATTTTTTTTATCATCAGTAACTTTAATTTACTATTTACAGCCGCAGCAATGATGCATTATGGGGGACATCACCACATGCATGGATTTGGACCCCGACTGTACAATCCGATGGAAGGGGACTACGGACTGATGTGAACGCCATGAACATTATATAATTAAATATGTCACACATAACAAATTAGTTATACATTTTCATCTGCATCATTAAAAAAGAATTCATTGAAGAAAAGAAGAAGACAGCTTTTTCTATGAAAAGTTGTTTTTTGCACTTGTTAAAAAAGAGAGGGGGTTGGGGGGTTGGAAAAAGGTTAAATATAAGTCTTAAGAAGTATGAGAACTTTGTAGATAATACATATAGATCAGATTCTTATTTTTTTTTTAATACTCATTATTGAAAATGTTGTTACTGTTACTTTACCTGAATATTGTCAGTTTTAGGCTGAAGGACATTGACTTATAAATACTTGGAAAAAGAAAAAATATGTATTATGGCATTCCATATTATATGGAATGCCAAATTGTAAACTCAGGTTAAACCTCCTACAACAATCAGTATACATGTACATGTATTTAACACTAATAGACTTTAAAGGTCACTAACATATTTGGTAAGCATTTGTGTGTAAATATTATAGCAATACATAAATTTTAATAAACAAATTATTATAAGGACTGCTACAATGTAGTTAAAAGCTGTATTATATAATTATATATTTTTAAAAAAAATTGATGCATTAAAATGAATGGTTGTATATACATGTATATACATTAAACTTGTTAATTTTGCTGTAAGCCTTTTTTAGTTTATTTTCTAGTATACTATTTTCTGCGCAAATTCTTTATTTAGATGGTTTGGGTAAAACTACGACTTCCAACTTAGCTTTGACTTATCCATGGTATTCAAGATACCCACTTTATATTTTGAGATAGTGAGATCTACTGTACACTGAAATACCGTATAATCCGTATTAACCGCCCTAAGTCTTTTTTTTCAATTGTCGTTGTCTTCATTTTGCTAGAATCCAAGTATGATTTTGACATCGCATGTCGAAATGTTTTGACGTCATAGTTACATTGCTAATAACATGACGTCACAGACTCGAGATTCCTTGAACGCTCCGCCCACTGAACACTTTGATTGGTTAAAATTACTAATAAATATTCATGAGGGAGTAGTCCCAGGGAGTAGCTCTGATTTTCTAGGGAGTAGTCCTCAGATGAGCACAATAGTTTCTTCTGGGGGAAATAGGCAGTTTTATGGTATTAATTTTATATAGAGTAATTACAGTAGAGGTATAATAAGAGTATGTTAAATATAACAAATCAAAGAAACACATCTAGATTACTAACCATTATTTATATGTCATATGATTACATTTTTATTTCATTTTACCAAAAAAAACATTTTCCTTAATTGAATCATAACATAAATCGCTGATTAAAAAAACATGAATTTTAAATCTGAAGAGAATAATTAAAAACATCTATATAGCACTATTTTCCTTATGATTCGGGTTGAGTTATAGAAAGTGAAATTCAAAGATAGTTTCAACCTTGTTCATTATAATTATAACTTTTACTTTGTGATGCGTCTACAAAATTTCAAAACTTAATCTTCATACATGTACATGTATATGGAAATAATTTAGACTCTAAACCAGTAATAGCTTTTCTTTTTGATGTAAAACATGATTACTAAGTATTACTGATAGAAAAGTTTACATATAATACTAAAACATTCTTTCAGTGTATAAAGCAGTAACAATGGTCATGTTTTGTTGCTACATCAGTTAAAAACTTCATCAGGGGTTAAATTTAAAAAAAAACAAATAAAAATAATAAACATAATACATATACATGTAATATACCTAACATATGATACAATATTTATCAGACCTACAAAGTTGGTCATGCAGAGAGGATATATATTTTCCCACATTTTTGTTGTGTGAAGCTTTTGTACATGTAATCACTTCAATTAGTAAAAAAAAAATAGCCTGGATTGACATATTATAATATACAAAGTCGCCTTAAAATCTGTAATAAGAATGATTTTTAAAAATATGTATTTTAAATATCAAAATGAATATAAAAAAGATAACAGATCATAACAGAGTGTATCTTAGTTTTTCCTCAGTAGAAGTCTTTCTAGTCCTATCATTGGAGCCTCAAACGCCATGGAAACAAAGAAAGCCACTCCGTAAGTTGCCATCCAAAATCCCAAAAAGAGGAAGACCTAGAAAAAGTAAGATTATATACATATATAACGTTAAAGAACCTGACATCCCACGGCAGCTTATGTTTCTAAAAATTAAAATGATTAATCACTGACTGAAAGTTAATGAGAAACAGCCAATGGGTCTTGATCTTAAGGGTTTTTTTTTGTACGTGTGTTCGTTTTTCTTGAGTTTAAATTTAATTCTACATATTTATCAATAGTTGGAGAATTAACCTTCAGTTAACATAACAGACGTAAAAGTTGACAATCTTGCTTACATGTATGTGACTTGTGTCCCCCACCCTGACCCCTGCCTTCTCCCTTTTCGCAAATGACATTTAATTTTGATACAATTGTCTTTCTATCATACAATAGTGTCTGGGCTACATCTATTATATTCCAACTTAATTTTAAAGTTATAGTCGAACTTACATTAAAATCTTATCTCAGAATCAAAGATCAGTACATAGCCTGTCTACAGACAGTTCTGAAAATATAGCCTTTTAGCCATTAGTCCAAATCAATTTTTTAATCCCAGGTAGCATATTGTTCTTATAATCTTTAGATTAAGCCTGATCTTGATTAAATGAATTTCCCAAAAGATACCCTGTACCCAAAATAGAACAGATGACGAAATAATTTGAATTCAAAGTAAAAACTGTACTCACAATGTTGATGTCAGTGTGGTATATAGGGTATCTTTGGCTGTAAGTGTAGACAAACATGATGACAGGGTGAACCAGGTAGGCACAGTAGGTCAGGCGACTGAGGGGGGACCACAGACGGGCCGACAGGAACGTGTTGATAAAACCTACAGGGTCAAATGTTACAATGTGTATATTAAACATGCACCAGACATTGTCCATCTTGACACACTTTTGACATAAAATACTAAGTATATTAATTAATGATTGGCCAGAAAAGTTTACAGAAAAGAACAAAATAGGGAAAACAGAGAGATTATCACTTAGAGAGGCACTCAAGGCCTTAATGTTTTGCGAGTGTACGAGAAGCTTTCCTGTGTGGACTGTAAAGTAAAGTTCAGAACTTTGGCAGCAGTGAGTTTGAACTGTACGAGGGCCGTTCAAAAATTACGCGGATTTGTTGCACAGAAAAAAAATATTTGACGACATAATCGGACAAAATGTCACACATAATACAAAAGAATCTTTACTTATATGGTTTTCAAAATTTCATATCAAAATCTTGTAAATTGGTATCAATTTTGAGTGATTTTTCAGGACATATCATTAAGTCACGGAGCAGCAAAATCTTCGACGTCACAGGCATTATAAAAGATATACGAGGGGTGATCAAAAAGTTCGCAAACTAATTCAATAACTTCCATAAAAGAAACAATAATTGGTTTCAATGTTGATTATATTTTAGATTAATCCTCCCTGATTTTAATGCACATCAACGACCTTTCTGTGCATGCGTGAATCACGTGATATTGGCGGTAACGTGACCCCCTCCGAAGCGTTCTGTCACAAAAGTTGAAAGATTTTTCTGAGTTTTATATTTCTTTCCATGTGAGTTAATTTTTATGGCAAGAACAGTTCATTTGTCAGAAATGGTCATATCTCGGCAACAGAATGGGTGGATAGGAATATTCTTTCCAAAAATAAGCATGGCGACCATTAAAACACAAATCTTCTATCTCGGAGAGACCTTTATTCAAGGTGGATAGAGAATGGGTGCCTTCTTTTTATCATATCTAATATGTTTAAAATCTAAAGTAAACGATATCTTAGGTATTTAATAATTATATCATTGTTAAGATATTCAACTATTTTTCAAAGTGTTAATTGGAGGTCTTTGATAGCAAATTGCTTACTTAAAAATACACATCTTTTCAAACTTGCTTTCACTGGGCTATATGACAAGTATCATTTTTAATCATCTGCCTTCCTTCACTAAAGAGATCAATCCAATCATTAATTGAATTTATAGGAACTCATTTATCTCAATAAACTGTGTACAAAGTATTATATGATACTGCAGAGGGATTTCTAAGAACGAATTCGACTGTGATAACCATTTTTCGTCACAAGTGACCTACATAGTGACGTCATTTTCACATTGTGACGTCACAAACAAGGAGAAAAATTTTATTCAGCATATGCTATTTATAGACCTTGTGTATGGCTATTTGTGTACCGAATTTCACTCAAATCTGAATTGTGGTTTTGTAGATATAGAGATAGTTTGCGAACTTTTTGATCACCCCTCGTATGTGATTGAGCTTTCATTTTCTCAACATTTTCCCAAGAGTACTTGTACAGTTTGAGTTATCTTATCTACTCAACATTCAAACATCATTTCTTGTCAAGCTTAATGTTTATTAAACAAGTAAAGAATATTTTTTTTTGTTTTAAAACCAAAAACTGCAGGTATTTATGAATTACAGTGTGATATTGGTGACTCTTTATCACGTTCTTTACAGTCCGGATAAAGTTTTCGTCGATAATCTTCTTCCCGTCCTCCCGCATAGCCTTTTTACAGAGATCTAACGGTCTAAAATTTCAATTTGCTATTTGTGGACGAATGTCACGAATACCCTAGTTTACTGCATGTATTATTATGCATATTTTCGATCTATGTTGGCGATATCTCGAGCATTAAACATAATTTAACAAAAGTGTGGTGCGCCGTCAATTCAGGAGACATCATTTTCACAGTCGTTTTCACGGGAATCGCATCAGAAAAAAATCAATATATATTTCTGTTAGTACATCAAATATCACGTCAGCAATATAAATACATTCTCGTAATAATAGAACAATTTTAAGATACATTTGAGAAAATTGTCGAAAAATAACGCGAATTATAGAAAATTAATGAGTTAATTTTGGATTCCGCATGCTTTTGCTTCAATTTTTTTGTCGTGCTCCGTACCTCTCCATCAACGATATCAACATACCGATAATTTTTTAGAATTTTTTTTAATACAAAAATTTTGCCCAAAATTTATTGGAATGTTTAAGATACATATTTCTGTGAAATTTCATAACTATATGACGTCTGTGAGAGTAAATAATAGCACAGTCCGCGTTATTTTTGAACGGCCCTCGTATATTCTGTTGGCTAGGTGTTTTTGTTATACTTTTTTAAAAGGAAAAGTTATTTCATTATTTTGTAAAGTATTATGTATACTAGATAATATAATCGACATATTCAGGTATTCCATATGAATACGATTTTTACCGACGATGAAAAACCCAGACTTTGAAATAATGTAATTATAGGTGGTCCGTGTAACACTTAATTCAAATTTCTAAAATGATTTAAATTAGAGTTTTAGAATGTTAAAATATTAGTTCAATTTTCTAAATTTCAAAAATTCAAAATGATTTGGTATATTAAAATTTAATATTTTAGTTTTAAAATCTTGTGGTATGGGGGTATATATTTCGCTTGAAAGAATGTGTGCTTTTGGGAAAATAATGATAAAATGACGGGGACAAGGCCAAGGTTTTAATATTTTTTCATGAATGAAAGTCATATTTTTTTTTCAAATTTATTTCTAAGTATGTAAATATGTATTTTTTTAATTAAATAAGCAGAAATTAAATGAATTGACATACAATTCATGTTTAAAGAAGGATACATATTTGCCACTCCCCTCGCCTCGAGGTGATACATGTTCAATGTCCATTCTGTCGACATGCAACATCGCATGTTGTGTAATACCCAGTGATTTATCGGCGTTAAGTGAATTCAGAATAAGATAATTTCGGACCAAAGTGGCACTCCAATGGAAGTACATGTACGTCATGTTGTGGCGTCATAGAGAGCCCCTTTAATGAGACTTTCACAAAATTTTGCTAAGGATGCATTTACTCAGGTTTAAGAAAACAGAAAGGAAATTTTCTAAAGTATGAAATGCTAAACCAAAAATTGTTCTAAATGGACAAAATAACTAAGTTTAAAATCAATATCAATTTAAAAATGCGATATTTTGTTATTTGAAGAAAATATATAGGAAAAAAAGTCAATGTATAGTAATGCAGAGGAAATTCGGGAAAGATTTTTAACTTTTTATTTTTGTAAAAATCTTTTATTTCTAGCCATATTAATCACAATGTAAAGGTAACATGTATTTTTAGACATCATTTTACAAATATTATATCTGTTTAACCTCATAAATTATTTCAAATAATTAAATGATATGCAATAAAGAATTCCAAAATTTGAGAAAAAATCCATTCCAGACAACATATCTCAATAATTTGATTATTGACCCCATATTATACTAATACCGATTAAAAATGGGAAAAATATATGACAAAGGAAATTCGGACTGGCATAATTATCAAGTTTATGGTCCAAACTCTTATTGTTTCTTTATATGAAGCAACACTGTACCATTGCTATAATATTTCATTATCTAAAGAGTTTTGTTGCTTGTAATATTTTGTGAGTGAAGAAAAAATTGGTCATAGTGTTAAAAATTGAGGTATTTCCCAAGAAAAACTCAGGGGCCTCTAGCCCGGAAGTAGGTCATTGACCTAGTAATTTGAAATGAAATTTAACACAAAAATTATAGGTGTATGATGTGCAATATGTCATTTTTCGTTCTTATCAGAGGAATATTTAGTCATCTGAGAAAAGGTACACCTTAGATAGTGCCATTGTGACCTCCTATTTTACTTTTTATCTGATACTTATTTCAAGTTTCCAAGAGCAGAGCATCGATTTATATGGGAGGCGGGTGTATCTTTTAGTGAGCTCAGTGCTAATAGTTCATCTAGTTTTTTATCTTAGATTTACAAAATATCATTTCTTTGTATTGCATTCTTATATATTTTTTTTACCTCCATATCCTATACTGCATGCAAAAATAATCCATGCTAAACCCAAGCTCCATGTTGTTTTGGACAAAGAGTTGTAAAGGGCAGTAACTGCTGTGGAGGATTTATGGCCTCTGTACTGTTCAGTGGTCCCAAACACCACAGAGGACACACAAACAAGGGCAATAATCCATCCCAACACCACAATCACCTGGTTATATATATAAATCTCATATAACTTTAGTTGAAATTATTTGTCTTTTGGATCAAACATTCACATTTTGCTTTAAAAAAAAAAGCCCAGGTGGAATGAAATGAATTTCAAACTAGAATTTCAATCAAATGTTTTCCCGGCCTTCCGCGTCGAATTGTACCCGTCCAATACGAGGGCGCTGTTCGAAAATTATTGAGACATTTACATGAAGTTTTATGATTTGTTGTTTTTCATTCCCTTCTTTATATGTAATTTCCATGAGGCGCCGTTAAAATATTTTAAGGTATTTTCCGATATCAAAAAAGAGAATACTTGATATCAATAAGTTGATATCAAGACAATAATTCTTGATATCAAAAATTCAATTTTTTAATATCAGATAATCATTTTCTGTTATCGAAAATTCTAATTATTGATATCAGAAGATGACTTTATTATATCAGGAATTCGAATTTTTGATATAAGAAATCTTGTTTATTTTCTGATATAAGAACAATTATGAGGCGCCGTTTTAATATTTTTAAGGTATTTTCTGATATCAAAAATCATTTTGTGATATCAGAAGTTCGATTTTTGATATAAAAAATCAAATTCTGATATCAGAAAATAAACAAGATTTTTTTATATCAACAATTCGATTTTCTGATATCAGAAAATCATTTTTTGATATCAAAAATTCTCATTTCTGATATCAAGAAATCATTTTCTGACATCAAAAAATCTTCGGGATTTTATGATATCAAAAAATGTAATTTCTGATCAAAAAATTCGAAATCTTGATATCAAAAAATATAAGTCATTTCTGATATAAAAAATTCGAATTTCTGATATCAAGAAATCATTTTCTGATATCAAAAAATCGATTTTCTGATATCAGAAAAAGATTTTTTGATATCAAAAAATCAATCAATCAGAAAATAATTTTTTGATATCAAAAAAATGATTTGTATTTTCTGATTTCACAAAATCGATTTTTTAAATCAGAAAATAAGAACCAAGTAAATTTATGAATGCTCCCAACCTGTGATTAACATTCAGATTCCCGCCACACAAATTTGTTGCGAACTTTGTTGGTTTTTTTACTTATGAAGATAAGTTAAGGACATGTTTGGATATGTTAGGATGCCGTCGTTCTTTTGCTGTATTTTAATCATATATTTTGTAAACAAAACTTTAGCACAAATTAACTTTATGGATTACTCAGACTTCACCCTGAAGAATGAATTTCACAATAAGTACTTGATAGTTAGGCTGCTGTGATACATGTAACATCACTTTACACAAATAGGCAATTGGAGAAGCTAATGACTGCTGTTGATACGGCTTACAGGGGCTTTCTCAGTTTTAGCCAGACCTACAACACACCTAGATTATTTACTCGGCTTTATCCAAAAATGTAATATATTTGAATTCCATACAAATAAATATGACCAAAAATATCGAGAACACTTATTAAATTCTTTCATTAAATAATATTCTTAAAAATCTGAAATTAACAAATTTTAGTAGAAAACAAATCTGTCAATAAACTTCGTGATTTTCTACAGTTCAAGGGAGTATTCATTATTTATGTGAAGATTCTTCGACATTTCATTTTATTTTCTGATATAAAAAAATATATTTTGTGATATCAAGATCTCAATTTGAATTTCTGATATGAGAAAGTTGATTTTTGATATTAGAAAAGGATTTTTTGATGTAAAGAATTAGAATTTTTGATATCAAGATCAGAATTTTTGCTATCAAAAATACTTTTTTGATATCATAAAATCCCCCCCCCCCCAAAAAATTATATCAGAAAATGTTTTTTGATATCAAAAATTTGAATTCTAGATATAAAAAAATGATTTTCTGATATCAGAAATTCGAATTTTTGATATAAAAAAATCTTATTTCAAAACGGCGCCTCATAAATTTCAATTATCAGCATCCAAAAAATTAGCATAATAATGAACTGATTTTTTTGTAATTCTGCAGATGTTCATCATTGACATTGATACTTACTTTTGGCAGCTTGACTCGTCTCTCTGATTTCCACATGAAGTATCCTGTTAGTACGCCAATTAGGTATGGGGCTATTCTGGCATAGGGCGTCTGGTACATTTTATCATAGAAGTCAGTGCTGTAAAGAAAGCAACTTGTAGGCAGCATGAGATACAAGGATTTACTAACTACTAGTACATGTAAAATACATAGCATGGGATACAAGGATTTATTCACTACATGTAATATACATAACATGAGATAAAAGGATTTATTTACTTCATGTAATATGCATAACGTGGATACAAGAATTTACTCACTACATGTAATATGCATAACGTGAGATACAAGGATTTACTCACTACACATTTACATGTTATATACATAATATGGCCGGAATACAAGGATCTTCTCACTACATGTAATATACATAACATGCAATACAAGTAATTACTAACTACATGTAATATACATGACCATAACATATGATACAAGGATCTACTCACTAAATGTTATATATATATCATATGAGATACTAAGATTTACTCACTATTTGTAATATGCAACATGAGATACAAGGATTTACTTACTACATGTAATATACATAACTTGTGATACAAGGAATTACTCAATTCATGTAATATACATAACATGAGATACATGTAAATACTCACTACATGTAAAATACATAGCATGAGATACAAGTTATTACTCTATTAATGTAAATATGAGATACAAGGAATAACTCACTATATGTAAAAAAAAAATGAGATACAAAGAATTACTTACTACATATATATGCATGTTTTGGAATAACTTGAGTGATGCATCATGCAGTATTTTTTTCCTAAAAAAAGTACCATTGATCAAGCTTATATTTTGATTTTCATCTATTTCTAAGGAGATTTGGGGTCAACAAATTAACCATCAGATATAACTTCATTTTATATATGAAGTCTTAAGCATTCAACTATCGTTGGCCAAAGTAACCAATTCATACATTTCAAATTTAAAATTTGATCATATTTGTATAACTTGATATGGAGCTCTTCTTTTGAAGGAGAAATAATGATCACAACCCCCAACCCTCTAAATTAACAACTTACGCCAACACAGATGTTGTGTGACTGGTTTGTCCACAGTATTCTACCTGTAGTAGCGTGAAAAAAGTTTATTACTGTTTACACGCGTTATTTGTGGATTCTCCACTACCATGGCGTGGTAGCAGCGACTTCGTCCCTATGTCTCAGGGAGTAATCATCGAAGACCCTCGTGTAAGTAGTTTTATGCGCACCCGACAACGTGTTTACCTTGACAAGCATGGCCAGTACATACAGAACACCCAAACAAAAGTGTCTTTCTAAAACTGAAACTGTAAATCCATTCGAAAACTGGAAACAAAATTTAATCTATTCTTTATCCCTTGATTCAATTTTTTTCTGTATTTTTATCTCATGGCGCAAAATGGACCAAGAAGTCAAAAGTCTAACCCGAATCGTGACTTTACAGACGATGATGATCAGGTTCTGGAGAGCAAGCACCTAACGGCACATTAAAAGTCAGTCACGCTAGATGCCTGGTCAGATTGCAAACTACTGTCTTGTGATTTCACGTAATGTAATATTGAAAAACTCAACTTCCTTATAACAAATATGGCAGTCTATAAGGTTGCACTTCGGCTTTCAGTCATCCGGCGCCCACTTCCTAGATCGTAATGACATTACCCTGCATCCTGATGAACGTCCTCAGGGTCTGTACCAGAGACTGACAGTCTTCATTGATGACAACCAGTCGAAGATAGAAGGTGGCATCACACGCCATGGCACAAACATTGAAAATGACGAGGAACCGTCACCAACAGTTGAAAACCTTACTGTTCTGCGCCGGCTTCGTTCGATCAACACACACTGCCACAACAGCGGAATGGCACAGAGCTTAGAGTGCGTACATTAGCATCTATAAAACCTGAAATATCTCAGGCTCTCCCATCACTACTCGAGGAGTTTCGCAACAATGAAGATGCCAGATCATTCCGCACATTCACTCAACCTCATTAGGATATCTGTACTTCTTAAAGTCAGAAACCACCCATGAAGGCTCAAAACCGTTTAATTCGACATCACTATATTCAGATGTCTTGTTTCAACATTATCATGTACGTCTCACAATTGATTCTGGAGTTACAAGAAACACGATAAGAACACCAACTATGACTTAATTAAATGGAAAGGTCAGTCCCACCAACCAGGCAGCTCATGAGGTAGATGGTTCCTCACCTTTGAAGGTTGTGGGTGAAACAAAATTGCACTCATCCAGAGATTTCCACTTATTTTACTTTGAGGGACTAGTAATCGAGAATTTTGACGTTGATGTTCTTGCGGGTATTCCTTTTATGGTAGCTAATGACATTGCTCTTTAACCTTCTAAATGTCAGGTTTTGATAGGAAACTACACTGTATACACTTATACAAAACCGCAGATGAAAAAACCAGTAAGATACCAATAAGAACCCAATTACACTGCGTGCAGTCCAAGAAATACGTTTACACATACTGAAAATTGATCCCACAGCAAGAGTGGTTTCTCCCCTTTTATTGTCACTTGTCGTCGCATCTGTCAACAGTGCTATTCGTCAGGGTTGGTTATCTGTATAAAAATTGATTACTCAAAAAAGACCATTTCACCAACCGTCAGTTGACCATATCAGATCGAGATTGTATATTGCAGAAACATTTATCTCGCATTGCCAATCATCAAAGCAGTGAAATGGTTTAGGTACCTCATCAGAGTTACACCCACCCCCCCCCCCAGTCCCACCGTTGGGGAAGTCGAAAGCCTGGAATCATTATCTTGTTGTGTCAACTGATGGAGAGTGGTGTCAAATAAGAAAGTTTGTGGGTAATCAGTTAAGACAGTCGTCATACAAGATGAAAAAGTCAGAGTGTTATCGCCTTTCCATCCCATCTCTTTACCAGTCATATGCCTGTGATTCTGATTCTAAAGAGGATATCTTAAACCATCGCAGGGGAAAAAAATGAGGACACCTCTTCTATTCCTTACATGAATCCTCCAACTCCGTTAGAGATTATGTCTCCTCTGCCTGATATTACCACACTCTATTAAAACACTTCAAACCCTGAAATATCGGAGAGTACGACTGATCCATCAAAATGCCCAACATGCTCTGCGTCAACAGGCAAATCTCCCCGTATTATATGTTACCGAGTCGATTCAAGGATTTCGAAATGTAGCCGTTGTACTACCTCAGTGTTTTGTTTCAGTCAGTAATAGTACATGTATAACTATTACCTTATTTGTGTTCGGGACAGAATAATCCCCAAGTAGTCAAAATGATGACTACATTGCATCATGATGACTACATTGCATTATGTGTTTTATGACTTTCTAGGATTTATCATAGTCAATTTAGCTGTAACATGAATTACTTTGTCTAGCCTTACTTCATCTGGAGGTCAGAGGATTTGTTCATCATTTTTTATTGTGTTATTTCTTAAATATCATTCCTTTTTTACTATTTAATCACGCCTTATTTTTTAGAGAAAAGGAGAAGTTGAGCCAACACAGATGTTGTGTGACTGTTTTATGATCGGACTCGGGATACGAATGTATATTATTCATGTCGCCATATTGTACAGCATTGCACCTGAAGTAGCATGAATAAAGTTTAATATTACTATTTACACGCGTTAGTTAAAAAATTGAATATACCTTATTATATTTATTACATTAGTTATTTTGTAAAGAGTGGGAGGAAAAGCAAGAATATGAGCCTATAACCATAATAAATTTATATCTTGACAATATATGTGGAAAAAAAAGTGAGTGGTTATAAATATCCTGTTTGACAAACAGCTTACAGTTGTCTATACATGTATATATATGTAAACCAATATATACCTTTCTACAGGGTATGTTGTGAGTTTTAAATCATGTCCTACATTTAAGCCCATATCCAGCTGTACTGACATTATTCCCCTGTAAACCAACTGCATCACTATAAGAGCCAGTATTATTATGTATCCTATCAAAGGTTTCCTGAACAGAACAAAAAAAAATAACTATGAAAATAAAGTTTAAGGAGGCAAGGGGTCATAGACAAATTAAACCATCAGATATCACTTAATTTTCTATATATGATATTTTAAGTTATCAACTATCATTTGGCAAAAAAAATTGTCAGGACAGTTTTTAGCTTTTTAATTTGATCATTTTTATGTCTTAAATGAAAGGAGCTCTTCCTCTAAAGGAGATCCATATACTGAAATACAATACAGAAATACAATACAGAAATACAATACAGTGGTTCAGAGAAGTTTTTTACTTTTTGAACCGTTCGATATTTTACGGACAGCCTTATCGTAACCATCTAAGGTTTATGAGGTAAATAACTTTAATAATCAACATAACACATACCTGTACAGGGGGTATATTATTAATGGTGAAAGTACAAAAAACTGCATGTCAACTGCAAGGTACCAACCCCAGCCAATGCACTGAAAATTTAAGATAGCAAACTTGGGATCTTTTTTTAAAGCAATTATTGAAAAATCTACATTCTTATGTAGTAGAAAAAGAATATAAAAAATAAATATTAATTATATTTATTAATTATATTAATTTATTGAATAATGGAATAGATTTCCATTATTTTTCACATTAACATTAGAGCAGATTGACAGCATGAAGAGAAAAAACTGTAATGAATTTCAAATATGAGCCAAAATATCATAGACATGGCATATTACCACAATACTTTCTCCTTGTGGTATAAACATGTGAGCCGTTAATTATCCAGCAACAGCTCACAAAGTGCGTCCCAGTTAGGAGAGTTCTAATCAGGTGTCTCAATTCAAGTTTACCTCTTCACCGATAGGAAAGAAGTTCTGGATATACAGAAGATTCCTCCACCAGTACTCCTTACAGTTGTGGTAGTCAGGGGACGTCAGGGGCCAGAGAGGTCCCGAGCCCCAGTACTGGAAGTAGGCCGTGTACACCAGGATAAACAGCATGAAGGTAGGGGTCAACCTACGTGACAGGATTTTTTTTCTTAATGCAATTTTTTTCAGGAAATCAATGTAAAATAATGTTAATTTTGATAACGTCAGTTTTAAATGAAGAATACACCTTTAATTAATATAAAATAATTAACACATTACATTTACCGTAAAATTACGTGTATTGGCCGCAAAGGTGTAAAAGACGCACCCCCAAAGTTGGGGGTTGAAAATCCTGGAAAAAACCGCAGGATGTGACTTTACTTTTGCTAGTACAGTAACTTAAAAATACAATCTTTAAAAAATTACGCAGCTCAAACGAAAGTAGCACGTCAGTTATTTTTTTCCTTACTGTATTTAAAGTATGCACGTGTGAACATTTTAATAATTAACCAACCAGAGATAATAATGCCTGATTATTTTCTTTTTAATTAATTCCTAGCGATTTATGAAGTTACATGTATGCTTACCGGTATAATGCATGTATACCGAGCGTGTGTCAGTATGTAAACAAACCTGAGTCATACCTAAGCGATATTAGTGTCAAAAATTTAATTGTTTTTTTTTATACCCCTTGCTTGAAAAGTGGGAGGGTATAAAGTAATCGGTATTTCCGTCTGTATGTCCATCCGTCCGTCTGTTACGCTTTGGGGTACCCATCTCTTATCCGCAACTCCTCTTATACCACTGAGTGAAATTTAATGAAACTTTCACAGAATCTTTATGACATATTGCCATTGTTCACCTCCTATTTTACTTTTTGACACATATTTTGGGTTTCCCGGCCACAACAAAACATGGACTTTTTCATATTATACATGTAATTATATGGGAGGCAGGGGGTATCATTTAGTGAGCTCATTGCTCACAGTACCTCTAGTTTTTTTGTAATTAAACAGTTATTGGTATACATTGATAATTTTCTTGAATGTAATTGCACTGTTTGCAGGTGTTGAGGTGATAATTGTTATATAAACAATGGCCATGTCCTCATATGGAGAAATGATGTTCATTCTGCTCATTTACATATTCGCCATATTGGAGCTATAATGGCGGCAGATTCTATAAAGGATTATATAGAGAACTTACAAAAAATTGCTAATTTTCATATTCTAACTATTTCGGATAAAGTTCTTCCGCCGATCTTTTGTTTTTTCTTTATATCCTCTACCGGAAATAACAATGATGTTGATGCCAAAGTGAAAGTTGCGACCGCCTTTTTGATTTGAAAATTTGAAGCGAGAGTACATTGTTTTATTGAAGAAAAGAGAACTGAATTAGTGTTTTTATCATTTTTGGTGATTAAATGTAAGTGTTTATTGCATGATGACAGAGTTCTTCCGCCGATTAATAGGTGCAAACGAAGGTCTATTTTTAGAAAATATTGCTGTTATAAAATTGTATGAAGAGTTACGACCGCCTTTTAAATTTAAACACGGCAATTTTTTGCATTCGCCTGACCTACTTATCATTGAAACATACGGTATAATTAATTGCCAACCGACGATAACGCTAAATTCTACCAATTTGGATATGTCGAGAGCTTAAAGAGCTTAAATAAAAAAGTATTGCATGTTTTTATTTTAAATAATTAAAGAAATGGTATAATTTGAGTTTTTGCAGGATCTTATGAATATTAATGAGAAGTAAATCACGCGGGAGCAACCTCATGAATAAACTGCACGTCATTTCTCCATATGTACAATTGACAACATAGACTGAAGTTAAATACAACAATGACGCAACAATAGAATTCCTTACGAGTGCACCCATACATTATATATCTTAGATTTAAAAAAATAAAAGTAAGTTATAGGATTAAGAGAAATTCAGAATATAAAACAAAGATTATAGTTATTGACTCATTAATAGGCATTAGTTAAATATATCTATGTCTTAAGTGACATGCAGTTGTTTGATTTTATCAACGACAGTAGTTCAAAATGGCGGAATACGCGATGGAAATTAAACATAAACAAAGATGGTTTTTCATCATAATTTTATTAATGAAAAGATTATCTTTCAATAGTTGTGGTAGATGTATATTTCTACAATAGGTTGGGGCTTACGCGTATAACTCATACGCATCCTCGGTGAAACAGGACGCGGAAGTTGCGGATGTGTTTATACCCCGAAAAGTGCAGTTATTTGGATCTCGAACAAACGACAGCCACTGCAAACATCATACAACCTGCATGGACATTAGCTGGAAGTGGTGGAGAGAGGGAAGTATCTTGGTGTTACCATCTCCCTAGACTTACAATGGAATAACCATATTCAAACTAAAATAGGCAAAGCTACAAGAACCCTGGTTTTCCTGAGACGAAACCTTGGCCAGTGCACACCATCAGTAAAGGCAGCAGCATACTGTACCATGATCAAACCATCGATCGAATATGCATCACCAGCAGGGATGGGGTAATTGAATAAAGTAATTGTAATTGGTTGTAATTAATTACATTTTTTCAAAGTAATTAGAAGTAATTTGTATTTGAATGAGAATTCAATTACAAGTAATTGAATGTATTTAAATACATTTCAAACAAGAGGCCCAAGGGCCACATCGCTCACCTGAGCACATCTACTAGGAAAAAGCACTATCAGATCAAACTGAAAGTTTACTGGGGGAGAGGGGGGGGCTTGAATTTTAACCCTCCTGGGTGTTATGATTTGAACAAAGTACAATCTACACTACCTGAGGATGATTCCATATAAATAGAAAAATATCACTAATCATGGCTTTGAAGTACTTGAAAAGAAGATTTTAAAAGGTTTCCCTATATATCCTTATGTACAAATTTGGTCAGCCATTTTGGGCCCAAAACTAGCCCCAGAGGTCATGATTTGAACAAGCTTGAATCTTCACTAACTGAGGATGATT
>PRKT01000146.1:866584-893532 GCA_003671525.1 Saccostrea glomerata
GTTTCATCTTTCCTGGCCCAGTGGTTCTTAAGAAGAAGATTTTTAAAGATTTTTCCTATAAATTCCTATGTAAAACTTTGGTCGGCCATTTTGGCCCCACCCTAGCCCCGGGGGTCATGATTTGAACAAACTTGAATCTACACTACCTGAGAATGATTCCACATGAGTTTCATCTTTCCTGGCCCAGTGGTTCTTGAGAAGAAGATTTTTTAAAAATGCTATTAATTTTTTACTAATTCATAATTATCTCCCCTTGGAAGAGGGCGTGGCCCTTCATTTGAACAATCTTGAATTTCCTTCACCTAGGGATACTTTGTGCCAAGTTTGGTTGAAATTGGCCCAGTGGTTCTTGAGAAGAAGATGAAAATGTGAAAAGTTTACGACAACGACAACGCCAACGACAACGACAACGACAACGCCAACGACAACGACAGACGACGGACAAATTTTGATCAGAAAAGCTCACTTGAGCCTTCGGCTCAGGTGAGCTAAAAAGGTCATGCATTTTCAATTACTTTTCAATTACATTTCAATTACTTTTTTTCAAAATGAAAGTTAATATACTGAAACACAGTTTTTACACTGTTGGGTTTATACTACCTATTCCTACTTTTTGAAAATCTCAGTTCTACCTATTCCCACTTGCAAGTAACAATAAATTGTTTAGATTAATTAATTTGTTTTTACAGTAATTAAATAAACTATATCCCCTTTTAGATTTACATGTTTTCTATACATTCTAAGATAGAAAATGATGAATATATTTGTGAAAAAATATTAATTGATTTTATTAAAAAATATGGGTTCGAGAAAGTAACAAACTTCTTGTCATACACCATACTGGTGTAGCATGGGCTTGCGTTTGTACAATAATTAAATGTCTCATAGTGTTTAATTAAATTTGTTTATACAGTGTGTCACACTGCCCAAGTCATTAAGTAAAGGTCTAAAGAGTCTGTACAGGTCTGAACCCCTCTCATACCCAAGAACAAAAACACTTAATAAAAGTTCACTATAGGAAAAATCTTATTTTTTACAAAAAAAATTTTTTTTAAATAAAACTGAATTTAAGTAATTGAGACGTATTTAATTACATTTGTCAAAGTAATTGAAAGTAATTAATTACATTTGAAAAAATCAATGTAATTGTAATTGCAAGTAATTGACAAAATTATCAATGTATTTGAAAGTAATTCATTACATTTCAAAGTAATTGACCCCAAGCCTGATATTCACCAGTGTCAGATCCTAACCAGACCAACTTAACAAAGGATCTAGAACAGGTACAGCGTAGAGCGGCCAGGTTCGTCTTTAACCAGTACACGGATACCTCCCCTGAGTAACATTACTACTGGAACGACTAGAGTAGGACTCGCTCCAACATAGGAGAACAATGCATCGACTAATACTATGCTACAAAATAAGGAATCACCTGGAGGACATCAACTCAGGCAAGTATTACCCACCTGGGGACAGAAGAACTAGAGGTAGCCATAGATACAGACAGCCCTAGCTACCAAGGAGGTCTACAAGAATTCTTTCTTCATACGGTCGGTGAGAGACTGGAACCGCCTACCAGAGACAGTTACAGCTAGCAGCCCGTACTATCGAGGAGTTTAGGACTGGACTAAACAGCGTCCCCTGGACCCAGCTGAAACCCTGGTAGACGAGACAAGCTACATTGTAAATAGTTTTTTTTTCTGTTTGTAAAGAGGAATCCTCCTGTTTTTAACAGAGCTGGAGTTATCAACACTCTGAATAGAGTCCAACTCCCTACCAGAAGAAGAGATGAACTCTCTGAATTTAGAGTAACTTTTATGACATTGGTTACAAAGAGTAGTCAATTAAAATGGATCAGGAAATGGTCCTCGGCACTGAGTGATCACAAGTGATCTGGAAAAAAGGGGGTTGTATTTAGTTCGTATTTTTCGAGTGCAACCCTACTTTTGAACGATTTTCTGACGAAAAAAGTGCGTCCAATACTCGTTACTTTACGGAAGGTGGTGCGTTTATTCGTTAGCACCTGGCAAGCAGCTTCTTACTAGATCAGGTACATTGCTTAATGTCTGGAACACATAATTAACATTTAGCTATGCACTTCATCAAATTTACTCAAGCTTCCTGAATAGTATATTTCTGTCAAATACTGTACTGTACACAAATGTTTTGCAGTATTATATCATTTTGAAATGCAAGTAGATGAATATTAAAGAGTTGAAAAAGAAAAGTCATTGTAAAATATGAATAAAACCTCACCTACAGAACCTATGGAAGTAAAATAGTAACCAGTTCAGCTTTCCGTCTCTTTTCTGTAACTCTTTGAGGGTCAAATAACTCACCAACAAACCGCTGAAAATAGAATTCTTTTCATCAACTGAATGGAAACATTGATCAAACATATATCTTATAAAAATTAAATGCTGTAAACCAAATTATACTCGCGTGCGAGAAATTTTCCCCAGAGTCTCTTCATCGCGAATATTTGGTTACGAACTGATCCCTAAAGTTTGTCTATAAGCAATCGATCTCAAAAAAGGCTTGATGGCAAAAAAAAATTATCATCGCAAACTAGTTTACCCCCGGTTAATAGCGAAATAAAGTTCTTGCGAATAAAAGTTTGTTTACAGTAAGTCTTTCTTTGATATGCATGTATAGTGTATAATGTGTATAAAACAGCAAGTCTGGCCCGATTTATAAGAAAAAAAAATAACTGTAATGGCAAATAATTAGTAGTCCAGCATAGTTTTTTTTAACCTAATTCGAGTATGCTAAATCCGAAAAATATGCTGGCCCTCATGAAAATGCGTTGAAAAGGTCAAAATGGGGGGCATCAAATTTTTCTCACTTTCTCTTTATATAATGTCGTTCAGAAAGGAGAATTAATGTGTGAAAATCTCACTCAGTGTAATGTAACTTTACAAATGATAATGAAATGCTAAAATTATTACTTTAATTCAGAGAAATTAATCGTTTAAACACTCAAAAAACAATTCAATATTCTGCTTTTTTTTAAGATTACCTCCATAGAAATCATTAAGGGATGAACAATATTTTGTGGCGAAAGGTTTTTCAGAAGAAAATTATCATTTTTAGTCTTTCGAAATAGTTTAAGTATACGTTAATTTTGGATTCCTGTGTTTACACGCAGCCTGCCCACAGACTTGCAATGGATTGTTTTTTTACTGGTCCTAGATTATCTATTAATTAACTGTCATGAATCTTATCATTATATTTGATAAATATAGCAAATACATTGTGAAAAGGAAGGGGGAAAATGCCCTAATTTAAGTTTAAAATTATCACCATTTCAGTAATTTCTTAAAATTAACATCACAAACCCCCAGTTTTAATTTTCTTTTCTGAATATATATGATGTTTTAAACCATTCTTCTTAAACTCTGTAAAATGTCATTACTTTTAAATGATGTTTTTGCTTGTAATATTTTAAATGCAAGGAAAAATAAAAATGATTGAGTGCAAAAAGGCCAAAATAATTGAACATGCGGAGTAATTTAATCTAAAATTGCTTCGTTGTTACAAATTTTAATGTGTCTATTTAATATGAAATAAGACTGTGTTTGACACCATCATTAGTTGAACAAAATATTGCAGGAAGAACTTTAAAATTTGATACTAGTATTTGTGTAATTTTTAATTTTGTATTTACACTGCAAAAAGGTCAAATCAAAAGCTCTTTAGCACCAAAAGAAGCGCATTTACCCCCATTATTTGTTATCATTTTTAATAAAGGTGTGTGTATAAAATTCTAAAAATATACCGGTACTTGATGAAGAATTCTCATTACTGTTGATGGCAGGACCCCACCTCCTCAATGATGGTGCTTCTGTTACTTACAATTTAAATATTCGAAAAAAACTTTTGCAATGTACCATTTTATAAGTTTGCAGCAAACAACCAAGCTTAAGAACATCAATCTTATCTCATTAATTATTAATAAAAGACTACAACGACATATGGTGTAACTTAATAATACCATACCGTCTGACATAGTCTTCGCTTTGCATGCATATAAAAAGACTGAAAAGCATAATTCCTAAGTGGACACTGTATATTTGTTATGCATCTAGACATTTTTATCAGTTAATTTTCATTCTCTTCAATCTTTGATTGATATGTTTTACAATGAGTGATTTGCATTCAATATATTTTTCGGAAGCTTTGGAAAAGACTGATTTATCGCCGAATTAATTGGAAACGAATAGTTACAGGCTTTAGAAAGGTTCTATTCGCATTCTACAGGTGTTTAAGTGACTATTATCTCTAGAAAGAATGAGCAATGACACCTCAATATACCTTATGCTAGTATGATAACAGCTAGAGGTGCAAGAGGATACTTGAAAACCTAAGTAAATCAGACGAACAGTGAGTACTAGAGTACTGCTTGAAGAACCAAAGACTGCTTCGTCACTCAGCAAATAATGACTTAACCAATATCACCACATTTCACTCTATCTTCAACCATCCAATCACCTTTCTCCCTCCCTTACACATACAGCGAACAGTAACTATGTTTTCCATAATAATTGATGAGAGGAGACAGAGTAATATGATATTTTTTTCCAAGGTATAGCAAAGTTAATAGACTGAGGGATTTCTCTCGGTGTCCTTTCCTTCTGAGTTTTGCCGATTAAATTGATTAGTCAATTTATGAACAAACAAACAAAAAATGCTAGAAAAGTTTCATTTTTTCCCTGAAATAGTGAAAACAAACCCGACTTAAGAATTTCCAAATGTTTTCCTCATATTTGACCGTGTTACAAAGTCTTTGAATCCATCTCCACCTAGAATCACTGATGAATCGCTGTCATTATCAACTTGCACTTCCACTTCAACATTCCTCGGCACACGATCAAATATACCTGAAGAGGTTCTTGTCCGATTTCAACGATCCCTTTGTACAGTAGCTTTTGAAATCTCTATAATAATGTTTCAGTGCGTCCTCAGAATTTTGGTTATTTCAGTACTCAAGGAACAAACGGAACAAACATTTATGCTCAAATGTTAAAAGCGTATTTTGATTTCCAAAACCTTATGCAAAAATGGGAAAAAAATCTCTGATTTCAAAGACATGTAGCTTTTTCTTTTGTTACCGTATAGATTTGTTGTCTTTTTTGGTAGAAAGACCATTCTATTAGCATCAAAATTCTCAAACTTTATCATCTGGAATCACATTGTGTGCACATATATCTTGGTGAGAAAATTTGTATGCTTGTGCCATTTAAGAGCACCTGCAGATTCCTCGTAATTCCTATCATGTACAAGCTTTCGTACCAATAGGCCTAAGCCATTCCTGACTTCTAGTGAGCACTTAATAAAAAGAAGAAAATTTTCGATTTCATAAAATTTCTGCGGTCAATAATTTAATTATTTCATAATTTCAGAAAGAGGGATTTTATGCATATTTTCACCAAGAAATTTGTTTGGAATTCAAATTACATTTTACAATATCTAATAAAACATACGTTGCCCATAGACTTGAATGTAAAATTCAAGTTGCAATTTACTGGACAATTATCAAAATTTTGTAAATTCCTTTGGTGAAGCATTTTTATTTGATAACATCTTCAAAATGCTACCATGACATTGGATCATTCATTCATTAGGTACAAAATATGGTCGTTATACATTGAATACCTTAAAGTTATGTTGCTTTAGACCTTTTACATGAATACAAACATTTATTTTTTTTTTCTACACTGGACTAAAAATCAAGAATTTCCAACAACTGATATGATTTAGAAACCCGCGAACTACAATTTCCTTATGCTCGGGTAATACTGCTCTTTGGATAGCTTGATTGTCATATTGTCCACTAAACAGCAATTGTTGTATGATATTAACTTTTTATATGAAGAAGCATGGTGAGGCAGTTATTAGGTAAAATGTCTTCGAAATTGTCGTCAAAATTTTATTTTTATATTAGAAGTAATTAAACAAAGATCCGAGTCATAAAAATCCTAAGTCATTAACAACAATATCCTCAAACTTAAAACAATTATTTGAACATTATTCTATTAATTGAAAAATGCTAATTGTCATTTATTTTCTGCAAAACGACTCAGAATTAAGCAGTCTGTGTATTTTACTGGACCAAATCATAATAGTTATAGTTTGCTGTTAAAACTTATTTTTAGTCTTCTTTTTTAAAGTCAGGACCAGACTAAGGTGGAGTATGACATTTATCAGTTGAACTTCTGACCTACATGTATCTTTACACAATAATGGGGAAGTTGTGCCCTTTAAAAGGCTAGCATATACACAACCCCAATTATACATACATGCAGTATTTGAGTTATTTCATCAAAATTATTTTTTACTATTGACAGATATAAAAAGATATTTGGAAAAATACTTGATTGCTTTCAAAATACCTGAGCAGAAAGAATGAATCCACATAGTAGAGTCCATTGATGACAATCTGTGAGGTCCATCTTTGTACCAAGTTCAGAAATACAGCTGGATTTTCTGTAGGAAAAATATTACAGAGGGAAATTGAACAAAGGTTTAAAACATCTAAAATTCTCCAGGCTCTCTCGCTCTCACATCTGTTGAGTGCTAGAGTACACTCTACATAAAATCTAGCCTTTACAAGTTTTCATTGAATTAACTGTCAAAAAATCAATCTGTGCCCTCAATTTCATCAAACAAGCCATATGTCACTTCAACAAATAGTTCACTATGAAGCTGACATGATGTACTCTATACAAATTACCAGTACCTTTTCTTTAATACATCAACCAAAAATTACAGGCAATGCCTGGCTTTTAATGCAAGAATGTGAAATTGCAACACAAGCAAACAGGTTATCTTAGGTACAGACGTACTTGCAATGCCCAGTTCGAAGCAATGGGAGTGACCCAAAATGACCAAGCCCAAACTCAGGACCCTCACCCCATTGAGAGCGGGCAACGCGGTAGGAGGCAGCGCATCAGTGTTGAGAACTTTACTGCCATTGGTGCTAACTGAGAAAGTCAGTAAAAACTTCCTTAATTTACCTAAAAAATAAACATACAGTATATGTATCATGCATAATAACAGCTGAGTCATAAATTTCCACACTCTGCACAGGTATATCAAATGGAGTACTTACTGTTGTGTAAGACCTTGTTTCTGAATGCATTGACAGATACTCGAGTTCGGTCCGACAGCAGATGCGTGGTGTCCGAATTAACGGACTGTGCATCACTATCCTGTTTATCAACCCTCACATCTCCGATTTTCGAGGAGTCGAAATTTTGATTTATAAACATGTCGTAAAGAGTGCCCAGTAATAACAGAAAGCCAATGATAGAACAGATCACACTGAAAAATATAATATACAAGCTCAAGAGCCGGCAAAACAGTTAAACTGGTGTTTTTTGATAGTATTTAAACTGTGAATTTATTTCTAAAATAGTTTATTTAAACGAATAAAATACAAAGTAATTCTTTTTTTTTGGAAATTTTTTTTTACTACATGTTCATGAAGTTCTAGCTTTAACCAAATAATCTCATTTAAGAATTCAAAGTTTATTTTTCCTAAACTGGTCTATTAATTTACATAAAAGAATAATTTACCGAAATATGCAAGAAATACAATATTTTATAAAGTACTATTACCTTGCAGTAATAAACTCTGGAGTGCTCCTGTACTTTGTCTCTTGATGATACACATATTTCAGAGAAAGCTTGATTGTTTTATTTGTATATTGATACAGCTCAAAAAATGCTGAAAAGGAAAAAATGTACTGAAAATCAAATTTCCTTCATCTGAAGCAATGATCTACAAGTTTTGCAATGATGGAAAATGAAAGAAGATTTGTCTATTCTAACATTATCTAGAAAATAGTGGCATCTAATCTTGAGAGAAACATGGTTAGTGCATGTACTTGTTCCAATGTCAAGTACTTGATACAAATAAAGAACCATTTTATGAAAATTAATTTACAGTATATTGAATATGCATTATTGAGGTGGTGTTCTTTTTGTGTTATAGCAATGTTTCATATAAATACAGTATGCGTGTATAAATTGATGTATTAAAGATTCCACACAGTTGCTGGCCGGCATTGAATGGTGAGCACAATCTAGAATTAGTACTTCACATGTCCCTGTCACATAATTATTAAGGATTTCTCAGCGATATTCTGTTCATATTAAATCTATGCATGCTTGCAGTAACAACATTGTTTTTGATGACTAAAAAATACTTCCAATTTTAATAAGACATACATGTAATAATGGTTTTTCCTTACAAATAATTCTTTCTCAAGACTTGTATGAATATCATAACAATGGATATATTATAATTATTAAACTATTAGAAATCTAACAAACATCTTTTTGAAATCAAAATAGATACATCTAAAAATTTAGTTTTACCAGTCTTAATTAAATTTGAAGTTCAGACCTAATTCCAGCACTTCTTTAACATCAGTCGCAGTACATGCATCAGGCAGGCAGACTCCCATCCTTAGATCAGTGGAGTTATATCCCTGTAAAAAAGAAATAGCATTTATGGTCATTTAATTTTGTATTTTACAAATCTCTAGCATTACCATAGCATTCATGTCTACAATCAGCTAGATGTCACTCCCATAAAGGAATGCATAACCAATTAAATCTGAAATTGAGATGTGACATGTCTAAGCATTGATTAAAGCTTTTTAAATGCACAAATATTTAAAAATAAATTATATGTTTGGAATTTACCATACAAATCCTAACAAAATTATCTTATAGTCTGAAGAGCAACATGAAAAAAATGAAGCTGTCATAACATTACCACCCTGGGAACACTAAGGCATATGTCTTATGTTTTGCAATTTCAAATAACCATGCAAACTCTTACAAAAGGATTCCACAATTCTGCAACAAAGTATTTCCCTCGAACCAGGAAAGTCTCGTTATAAGTGATTCTGTCTGTGAATGCCTGACTGATTGCATTACACTCATCATACTGACCGAGCCACATGAAATCACCCTCAAATATACCACTGGGAACTTTTCCTATGGAATCAAGCACTGAAATACAAAATCTGTGACTTGAGCACATCAGTCAGGAAGTGAGTATGAAATTTTAAATCCAAATATATATTTAATTTTGGAATGAAGGGCAGCCATTTATCTTTCTAGTCTAAAAAAGTTCCTGCAAAATTTGCAGTACCCATTTATTTGATGATGTTTGTTGTTTTCCACTGAAGTATTCTTTAAGAAAATGACATCTATCCAAAGACCAAGATATCTTTTTTATACTTATCATATATATGGCAGAAGAAAAGCATGTGTTTACGTTTAAGAGACCAGAGACTTCTCTCCTTCAATCCATCAAGTAATAGCTGAAATCCATCTCTGCAACCCGCCGACATTTTGATTCGAGACCCAAGATCAGTCATAAATTCCTTCTTTAGGAGCAGAGCCTGGTTATACATTGAGTCCAGTGAAAACATTTTCTGCAAAATTAAAAACCTCTGTTTTTTTTTTAATTTCATAAAAGACAAAGCATCTGTATAGAAAGCAACAAAGTTTTAGATTTAACATTCAATCCAATGAAACAAATGGTTCTGGATCATTAATATTCCTAACCTGTAAGATAGTTGTGCCATTGAATCTGTGGATAAAATCGGGTCCAGACTCCACCTGAGTTAGCTTGGTGTGACCCTGTCTTATCAGCTCATGGTACTGAGGAACGTTCCTGTGGTTCTGTAGGGCACCCAGACACACTGAGAGGAGAACAGAGCTCAGCAATACAGTTTTCTGGAGAGCCATTCAGATGGATTAAGCATCTGTCAAAAGATAAATATGCTGGGTTTCATTCTAAATACATTTTTTTTATCTAAACACAACGAGGATGAAACAATTAAAAGGATTACAGAGCAAGATTTATATTTCCCCTGGCATCCTTGGCACACTCACTGTCTGAAACATCTTCTACAAAGGTAATAAGACCTTAGGATTTCTTCGCCGAAACTTAAACATCATCTTCGCTAGCCAAGGGTTTCCGATACGCTACTCTCCTCATAAACCCTTGGCCTACGGTATTCATAGAAATCGGGATTTTTTTCAGAGTTCTGATTGGATTTCAGTACACCTAGGTCGACCAATCAGCAATTGTTTTTTGTAAATGACGATATTTGCGTTCGGGATACATCTTCACTCTTTAATCTCGGAAATGAAAAACGCAAGAAAACAACGATCCGTAAGATAACATTCAATTCTATGAATAGCCATGGTGTCATCCAATATCTTCTAAATATGTGATTAAGAATCTATATTGAAGCTTCAGATTTGTTCTATAAATAATGAATAAACATAACTCAATTATTGCTGCTTAATTATTCTTGAAAAAACTTTGATTTAATTTTTTTTTAACACGTGTCTTTATTTCTGGCGATGACGCAATCTGTGCGTAGATTCGAGATCACATGACGGAAAACAATCCCGTCTTTTGACTTCACCGTATGCCAAGAGTTTATGAGGAGAGGAGCGTAACAGAAACCCTTGGCTAGCGAAGATGCTTAAACATCATCTCAACATCCATAAAGGAGAGTGAATGAAAAAAAAAGTCAGACCCACAGGTACTTGAGGACAGGACCCCCCCCCCCCCAATATAGATCCCCGGCCCTGTCAGACTTTTTTTCACATAAATTATATATGGATGACATATTTGTGATATAATCTTTCCCATCAATTCAGAAAAATTGCTTAAACTAACATTTTATAAAAATACCTACCCCACTCTCTCTATATAAAGTTGATTTTAATATATAGAATGTAGGGTAGATTTTATAGAACGTTTGCTTTAGGTAATTCTTCGATTTGTTGGTATAGATCTTATCACAAATATGTCAATGAAAGATTATTTATGAGAAAAAAAAGTCGAAAAAGACCAGGACTCTATATCGAGGGGGGAGGGGGGTCCTGTACTCAAGCACCTGTGGTCAGACCCCAGTTGGCGTATGCGGCACCTGTCTGGGACCCCCTACACCCCAAAAGACATCCACAACATATGGAAATGGTCCAGCGAAGTGCTGCATGTTACGAAAGCAACAGGCATGGTAACGTCAAAACAGATCAATTGTGATCAGCATGATTCAACATCTACAATGACAGACACTTGAAGAGCGTTGGTGAATCCTCAGACTTATCCTATTTCATAAAATTCTTCATTAAGAAGTTGCCGTTACCAAATGTGAAGGACTTATTCCATCATTACGTCAATCACGACATACCTATCATAAAGCTTACCAAATACCATCCTGTAAAGGTGACTATCGAAAATTCTCATATACCCTCGTGCCATCAAAGGGTGAAACAACCTACCACTAGGGATAGTCTCGGCAAATACACTTGAGATCCTTAGGTCTCATGATACCACCTAAAATTGTAATCATTATTTTAACCTTAAAACCTTTTTTTTTATTTTGGTAACTCCATGCGCACCACATATGCCATAATAATCAGCCGGTTGATTGTTGGCATTACATGGCAGAAGCAGAAGTAAATTCATATTTTATTCTGGTCGTACAGGCATACGGAAAAATAACGTCGCACTAGGCCTAGTCGATATATAACGTCGTGATTCAAAATGTCTCCAGTGGTATGAAGATTGCAAAGATTTAAATTTTTTGCAAGAAATTGAGCGAGAACACCTATTAATTTTTTTATAGATCGAATCTAAATTTCCTTCACTTTCATTGTGTTGAGTAATATAAAATTAGTCTGCTTTATCTTAATTTTATAAGCATGGTTTTGAAATGCGTATGCCGGTTTAAACGGCGCCAATTACTACATGTATATATTTCATTGAATAAGCTTCACCTGTTCTCATCAATATTAGAGAAACTGAAATATAATTACAATATAATCATGCATGTAGCAAATCTGAAAAAAAAATCAGAAAGATAAATTCGAAACGAGAGGATTTACCTAAGATATTTTCAGAGTATGTTTTCAGGCAGACATCCATGCGTCTGTGGAGTTTCTTTCAGAAAACGTTGACGATGTCTACAATATGAACACGTTAGACTTGTCCTTGGTGCACTAAACATGCTAAATACAGATCCGGATGTACATTTTAGAAGAACATCGATTGTCTCGTATCTATTACACAACGACACCTTAGGTTGGCGAAGATTACAACAAAGGAAGGCGGATGCAAGGCTTATACAGTGTACTTATGTATAAGATCATACATGGTCTGGAAGCCATCTCCTCAGTTCAGTTCATTTCCCCCGGTAGCACTACTCGTACATCTCATTCCCTAACCTTTCGACAGATAAAACTACAAAAAATATTTATAAATACTTTTTTTCACTCTTACAACAGTTCAGTGGAACAGATTTCTGGGCAGTATTGTCTCACTTCCAGACGTTGAACATTTCAAAATGGAAGTGAGCAAACTGAATCACCCCAGACCTTAATCATATAATATTGTTTTTACATATCTTTTAACTGTGAATACTGTTTTCTAAACTTTTATCTTCACTAATATTCCCTTTTCATCGCATTGAAATTTACTTTTCTCTACTTTTTTATATCCCTTAACCAGCTGTGCACTCAGAATACTCAAAATTTGAAGGCGATTAGTATTGAGAGATGCATGTTAATATCGCCCCGATAACCATGACAGTCGTTGCCTCTTACAACTTTAAAAAAAATGATGGACTAACACGGTAGAATAATAAAACATCGAAGAAAACATTTGAACCATTTCTTTCTGCTGAATCGATTAATTGTCCCCCGCTTTTGAGAAAGCGAGGGGGGAGGCATTTAAATCTCGTTCGTCTTTTTGTCAGAAATTCTGTCCGTCCATCACAAAAAAATTAACCTTGGTCACATCTTTTTTTACATGTACCTAATGTAAATCAGTTAGGTCTACATCATATTCGAACAAAAATTTACTCTGTCCCCTTGAAACTTTTGAATAGTCTTCTTGAAAAGGCCAAGGCACATCCAATTTTAGATTCCTCTTCACCTGAATATAGGTTCGGATCTGTGATTATTGATATTGCATATCATAGGCTTTTTAAACCCGCGCGTTTTACGGAAGAAAATGCAGCTAAAACTATCCGTATTTTCCTCAAACTTCAATATGCAAATTAAGTAATTGACGCGGTTAATAAAACATTCTAAATCGCAAAAGGGTCCAGTCTTTTACTCCACCATATTTCAAGTTAAAGACTACACCTTCTATTTCCTACAAATACACATCGACCATTGCTTCCAAACTTTTCAATTACAAAAACACTTTACAGCTGGACTCTTTGCTGGCCAGCTCGTTGTTGCAATTCCGTTCCTGTGCAAATAATCATGCATTGAACGTGCACAGTGTACAGGACCATTAACGTCTTAAAAAATATAATTTCCATTCAGAAAATTACGGGCTATAAAACTGATATTCATCAACATTTTTATTTCCATCCACATAAGAAATAGTGTCAACTCTAAGCCAGGTGAAACACCCCCAGATCATAACGTGGTAGTATGGTTTTGTTTTGCCTCTACCAAATTCGGCCTCCAGCCTTCCCCCTGTTTCCTCCTCACGAGAGTCTTGTCTCACAACAATCGAACAATGGATTAATCTGAGAATTTCATTTGTTTTTTCCAAAAGTTGGCAGCAGTGAGTTTTCTCTTTTCTCGACACCAAGATAAAATTTTCTCCTATTCTTGATTTATACCAGTTTTTTTTATTTGCAATCCATCTAGTTTACGATTTAATGTTTATGTGGATGTAATTTTACAGTTTGTTTAGATACTGAGTGTTCTTTATATTCATTGCATTGTGCGTGATATCCTGTAAACTTCTCTCATGTAGGTTTTTACGAGCCTTTCTAGCTTTCGAAAGTCTAGGCTGTTACGATAAGTTTCCCGTTTCTTCACGGGATGTTTTCTTTGAAACCTCGACGTTCTACACGCTTCGTAAAACTTGCTATACATCTAATGTTTCTGGTATTTAGTTTTATTTTTTTTTTCTTCTTGTAATAATTTCCAACAAATCTCTTTTACCCTGTTAATTATTAACCCCTTCCCTTTTCGCCCCAAGTTGTTACCGCCGGTTTAGATTTGTTTACGTAACAAACGACAATAAAATCACCTGACACATAAAATTTCACATGATTAAAAATGTTATAAATAATTTTCGAAATTCCAATCTCTATTTATAAACTACTTTAGTTTATATTCCCCCGTAAATATGTACAGGTCGAAAGGCGAATGTAAACACCCCGCCCTTTGGTACGAATATAATATATTTCATCGAGCCAAATTTAGAAATTGTTTGGTTACCCTCTCCCTACTCGGTCTGAAAATATTGGATAGGTAGGAAATAATTTTGAAAAATTAGGCTAATTATTTTTTTTTTGAAACTTTCAATTTTAAAAATCATATTTTCTAGAGCACAAATAAAAAGTGATTGCTTCCTGGGGCTTAAAAGAATTTGGAGTCAGGCCATCTTTATTTAGTGAGTCGGGACAAGTCAATCAAAGAATTTTATAAACATAACGTCATCTGTTCAATTTTGGATATAGGGGATCTTTCAGGGAAAATATGTTTAATCAAGATCACACTTCTTATAAAAGTTATGGAAATAATATGCTGGTTTTAATGGGGTTAAAAGATTAATTTGGACCCATGGCTAAAAAGTTAAATTCTCAATACTAGCTGTGTGTAGACGGGATATGTACTAATCTTTGCCTCTGAGATATAAGATATTAATGTAAGTTGGCGTCTTACTTACCTTAGAAAGGGAAGTATGAATATAAGTAGGATTACCACTTGTAGAATTAAATCCAAGTTCTTGTAGAATGCAATTTATATAATGAGCCTTACAAACAAGTACACAGTGACACCTTAGCTTGGCGAAGATTACAACAAAGGATGCGGATGCAAGGCTTGTACTTATATATAAGATTAAACATGGTCTGGTAGGCATCCCCTCAGTTCAGTTCATTTCCCCCAGTAGGTCTGCTCGTTTATCTCATTCTCTGATGGTTCGAAAGAAACAAACTAAAAAAAAATGAATGAATACTTCTTTTTTCCCTTTTACAATAGTTCAGTGAAACAGATTTCTGGGCAGTATTGTCTCACTTCCAGTTGATCTCCCCATCCTGGGAGAATTGTTTCAAACTGGAAGTAAGCAAACTGAATCACCCCAGACCTAAATTATTAGTGGCCGATCTATTTGTGGTTGTGTTAGAAAGAGCACATGGGGAAATCAGATGTTATTTTTATCATTACCCGGTAGTTCAGTAAAACAATTCTGAATTGATAACATGTATAAAATCATGAGTATAATATTGAAATACATGCTCTAACTTAAGCTTTAATCGTTATTATTATGTTTCAATTACATTTTCATTTTGCATCAGATAATTGATGATTTATTATATTATATTAAGAGTTTACAATAGGTACTCCCAATCCTGGGAGTGTGTAAGATTCGAAAGGAAATCGTCATGATTTTCTGGATAAGAACGACGTAATAAAGGTGCATCGTGAAGAAAAAATTGAAAACTTGAATTTTTTTGAATATGCTACAGCTGCGAATGACACAAGGATAATTATTTTCTCCATTTGCACCGCACAATGCAGCATAGCCTACTCTAGAAACCATTGGCATTATCAAGTGACAAAGATCCAGGTTATCAGCACGTGGTTCATTTTCATTTTGATGGCAATTTCTCATCATTAATCATTGACTTTATAACATTCAATCCAATTGATGGGGAAAGGCAATAAAATTTTCATAATATTTTTTTTAAATATTTGTTTATTTTGCTTTGAAGACAGCCTGAAATTAAAATGATCAAGTGCTGGTGCTATTTCAGCTTTGAATATCTTGACAAGTGCTTTTCTTGCTTGAATGCTTTTATAAAATTGTGAAAGTAGTTTTTGAAATGCTAGATTTTGTTTGCGGCCGATTTGATGCTTTGTATATTAGTGTTTTTACATATCTTTAAACTGTAAATACTGTTTCCTGAACTATTATCTTTACTAATATTCCCTTTTCATCGCATTGAAATTTAATTTTTTCTACTTTTTTTTATATCTTTTAACCAGCTGCGCACTCTTCTTAGAATACTCGAATTTGAGGGCGGGTAGTATCGAGAGATAGACATCGCCTCGATAATCGGGACAGTCGTTGACCCTTACAACAGTACAAGCTTATCTTTAAAAAATGATGGGCTAGCGCGGTAGCATAATAAAACACTGATGAAGACACTTAAACCATTTGTTTTTGCTGAATCGATTAATTGTCCCAAGCTTTCGCAAAAGAGAGGGGGGCATTTAAATCTCGTTCGTCTTTTAGTTCCGTCCGTCCATCTCAGAAAAATTAACCTTGGTCATATCTTTTAAATGAGAAGACCTAGGTCTGTCACATTTCATGTTTATTGCTTGCGACAAGACCTTTCTAAATACCCTATGAAATTGCCCCCCTGACCTTGACCTTGAAGTTTAACCTACTTCCAAAATATGTAAGAATTCTTGAAATGAAATGCAGTCTTAAGAATAATTCCCTAGCTTCTCTTTTTTAGTAGGATTTTAAAACAATACTTGTTCCGGTTGTAGAATACATGATGTACAAATTCTAAAAAAAAGTCCAAACAATTTTCACTTTCTAACTCAACCAGAGTTATAAGGAACATAATTCCATACATATGTTTAATTAAATTTTTTTCCAATCTTAAAAATGCTTTTTCACAGATTTGATGTTAATATTTTCTCACATTTTCTGTATAATTTCATAACTTATATGTTGCTGTAGCATCTCCACGAAAATACATGTATAATTAAAAATCTTTTGTGGAAGTTATTGAAGCTTCAAATTTCTAGACGCGTTTGATTGACACTCCCTTATTTAGAAAAGACTTGTCATAGGAAATACACTTGTTTATAATATGATAGCTCTTCTCAATCAAAAGAATGGTCAATTAAAAGAAGTTTTCAATTTTTATTTCAAAAATCATTGCGTATTTCAAAAGGTCTATTCAAAGGCAATGCACAGGTTTAATGTGGAAGCCCTATCTCTTCTCTTTGAGAACTTAGTACCTGATTTATTTAAGTTTTTTAAAAGGAGGTCAAACTCTAAGATCAAGGTCACAACGTTAGCAATAATAGTGTATTAAAAAAAGTCTTGTCACAGTTAATACACATGTTTAATGTGGTAGCCTTATCTTGTATCTCTTCTTATTCAAAGGTTATGGCCCGTTCAAAATTTTTTGGAAGTAGGTTAAACTTCAAGGTCAAGGTCAGGGGGGCAATTTCATTAAATTAAATTACATATAAATATTTTTATTTTTGATGTAAAGCATGTTTACTACTGATAGGGAAGTTTATGAATATAATATTTAACAAAAAATTCTTTCAGTGTATTAAGCAGATCTCTTAACAATGGTCATGTTGTTGATACATTAGTTAATCACTTCATCAGGGGTTAAAGTAAAACACTAAAAAATAAATAAATAAAGGTAATAAACATGATATATGTACATGTAAAATAGCTAACATATACCATATTTATCAGATCTACAAAGCTGAGGATTTGAATTATTAAAGTCTGAGAGACAGGTTCATTCAGTTAGAGACAGTGAGTGTGTCAAGGATGGGGAAAATATAAATCTTGCTTTGTAATCCTTTTAGTTGTTTCTTCTTCATGATCTTTATATTTAAACTGTATTTAGAATGAAACCCAACATATCTTTTAACAGATGTACTAAATCCACCTGAATGACTCTCCAGAAAACTGTATTGCTGAGCTCCGTTCTCCTCTCAGTGTGTTGGGGTGCCCTACAGGGCCAGAGGAACGTTCCTCAGTACCATGACCTGATAAATCAAGGTCATGTCAAGCTAACTCAGGGGGAGTCGGAACCGAATTTTATCCACAGATTCAATGGTACCACTATGCTACAGGTTTGTAATATTGATGATCCCGAACTATTTGTTTCATTTTGATATCTTATTCTCTGTTGCTTAATACAGATACTTTCTCTTTTATAAAATTTCCAAAACTGAGAAATTTTTCATTTTGTAGAAAATGCTATCATAGGACTCAATGTATAACCAGGCTTTGCTCCTAAAGAAGGAATTTATGACTGATATTGGGTCTCGAATTAAAATGTCGGCGGGTTGTGTTGTTGGACTTCAGCTATTACTTGATGGTTTGAAGGAAAGAAATCTCTGGTCTCTTAAAAGTAAAAACATCTTTTTCGATATTTATGATTAGTATAAAAAAAAGTATTTCAGTCTTTAAAGAAATATCATCTACTTTAAGAATAAATGGGTACTGCTAATGTTACAGGGACATTTCTTATGCAAAAAAATAGAGTGATTGCCCTTCATTGCAGAATAAAATGTTTATTTGGATTAAAAATTTCATACTTACTACCTAACTAATGTGCTCAAGTGACAGATTTTGTATTTCAGTGCTTGATGCCATAGGAAAAGTTCCTAGTGGTATATTTGACGGTGCTATCATGTGGCCCGGTCAGTATGATGAGTGTAACGCAATAAGTCAGGCATTCACAGATAGAATCACTAATTACAAGACGATCGTGGTTCGAGGGAAATATTTTGTTGCAGGATTGAGGAATCCTTTGGTAAAATTTTGCATGTTTTTTTGAAATTGTTTAAAATAAGACAGATGATTCAGTGTTCCCAGAGGGTGGTTAGGTAAACTATATAGCTTCAATTTAAATTTTTCATGTATAAGATTATTAAACATGCTAAATAGATTAGGAAAAAGGCTAGGATTTGTATGGTATCTTCCAAATATATCATTTATTTATTAATATTTATGCATTAAGACTTAAATCAATTCTTAGACAAGTCACTTCTCAGATTTAACTGTAAATGCAAGATACTGAGGCATTTAAATCTAGCTAATTGTAGACATGAATGCTTTGGTAAGAGATTTGTATAATACAAAATTAAATGACCATAAATGGTAATTCTTTTCAACAGGGCTACAACACCACTGATCTTAAGATGGGGGTGTGCCTGCCTGATGCATGTACTGCGACTGATGTTAAAGAAGTGCTGGAATTAGGTCTGAACTTAACATTTATTTAAGAACTTAATAAACTAAATATCTACCTTTTTTGACTTCATGGAGAAGTTTTTGACAGTTCTAATAGTGTATCATTACAAGTGCATGCAGTCCACACTTAATTTGTTACCTTGCCTGTTGCTTACGTATCGTACAGCGCGTCGTTGGACAATTTCAAGATTATGGATGTCTTCTTGTGTGTAGGGGTCCCAGACAAGCGCTGCATACTCCATTTGAGGTCTGACTAGTAATGATTTGTGTGCACTCTCGTTTATGGAAGTTGAGCTGATGTTAAAGTTTCGGCGGAGAAATCCCAAGGTCTTGTTACCGTTTCAGCGGATGTTACTACTGTGGTCCCTCCATTTCAAGTCTGATGTTATGAGACAGTTAACTTGAGGTATTTTGCTCTCTCTACATGTTCGAGAATATGGTCATGTAATGTATATTGTTGGTTTATTGGGTTGGACTTCCTGCCGACCAATAATACATTACACTTATCAGGAAAGAATTCCATTTTCCACATTTATTCACCTAAACTCAAATGCCCAGTTTATCTAGGTCTGCCTGGATTGTCTGAGTATCCAGTTCTGATGTAACAGTAAGAAACACAATAATGTCTTTAGCAAAAAGTTTTTCTGTAGCACTGAGACCTTCTGGCATGTGATTTATGTAGTCTACGAATAGGACTAAGCATGGCCCAAGATCTGACCCTTGTGCACTTCAGAGTCAACACTTACTTACTGGACATTCCTCCATCAACAGCTACAGCTTGTGTTCTGTTGGCCAGGAAGCTAGCAATCGAGTTGTTCACATTCTCCTGGATCCAATAATGTTGGAGCTTATGGATCCAGGAGACTATGGCTAACTTTGTCAAAATCCTCAGTAAAATCAATGATCAATACATCTGTCTGCTTTCCGGCAGCCAAGTAGGTGGTTATGTCATCTATAAACTCAATGAGTTTGGATTCACAGGATCTTTTGCTACGAAAACCATGCTGAAGTGGGTATAGTATGTTGTTAAGATTAGCATGTAGCATAATATGGCTGGTGACAAAATGTTCCATAAGCTTGCAGCAGATACACGTGTCGATAGTTCTCAGTTTTTTAAGATATCTATCACCGGTACCTTTTTTGAAGATAGGGCTGACATGCTCTTTACACCACTCCGATGATATCTCTCCACTTTGTAAAGAGTATAGGGGCCACGCTATCAGCCAACTTCTTCAGTGCTCTTGGTTTAATCCCATCTGGGCCCGCTGCTTTATATGGATTCAGATTTTTCATTAGTCTTAGAATTCCATTATGGGTGATGTGCAGTTCTAGTGCAACTGGGTATTTTCTACTCATAGGACAGTTACATTTTAATTCTGCAGTACTGATATTGAGTGTGTGTTTTCTCTGCGAATACTGACTGGGATGTTTGATCAGCACGTCTGCCTGGTCAGTCGGATTGGCATGTAACACTCCTTTACTGCGGATTAGTGAGGTTCCTTTGTTCTCGATTCTTTTTTGTCGCCCTCAAATTTCGAGCATTCTGAGTGGGGTGTGCAGCTGTTCAAAAAATATAAAAAAAAAAAGTAGAGAAAGTTAATTTCAATGCGATGAAAAGGAAATAATAGTAAAGATAAAAGTTTAGAAAAACAGTATTCACAGTTAAAAGATATGTAAAACACTATTATATAATGAAGGTGACAGGGCTGGGGTGATTCAGTCTGCTCACTTCCAGTTTGAAATGTTCAACTTCTAGAAGTGAGACAATACTGCCCAGAATCTGTTTCACTGAACTATTGTAAGAGGGAAAAGAGAGCATTTATAAATATTTTTTTGTAGTTTATATCTGTCGAAAGGTGAGGGAATGAGATAAGCGAGAAGTCTTACTGGGGGAAATGAAATAAACTGAGGGGATGGCTACCAGACCATATATAATCTTATATATAAGTACAAGTCTTGCATCCGCATCCTTTGTTGTAATCTTCGCCAAGCTAAGGTGTCACTGTGTAATATACTGTGGTTTCATCATTTTTCGTTGGCATCAATTTTCGTTGATTTTGTAAAAAGACATTTTCGAGGATACATAATTTCGTGGACAAAAGCATTGCCTACCTTAAAACATACTCTGAAAATTTGTCAGCTAAATAATCTCGTTTGATTGCAAAAATACCGCAAAATTCTAGCCATTCGCGTAAATTCTGCAATACAGTAAGTGGAGAACCCTGCAGCAAAATCATCTTTTTTTCGATTTATTCTTTCTGATTTTTTTTTAGGTTTGTCTGCATGCGTGGTTATATTGTAATTATATTTCAAATGCACTAACGTTGATGAGAACAGGTGACGCTATTTCAATGAAATATATAGTAAAATGCGCTGTTCACACCATCAATCGCATTTCAAAATCAATCCTTGTAAAATGAAAAGGAAGCAGTCTAATTTCATATTATGTGAAGTAAATTTGGAATCGATCTATTAAGAAAAAATATGTATTCTCGCTCAATTTCTTTCAAAAAACTTTAAATCTTTGCAATCTTCATACCAATGGCGACATTTTCAATAACAACGTTATATATCGCTAGACTAGTACTATGTGTGTACGACCAGAATAAAATATGAATTAACTTCTGCTTCTGCCATGTAATGCCTACAATCAACTGGCTGATTATTATGGTATATGTGGTGCGCATGAGGTTACCAAAAATAAAAAAAAGATTAATAGCTGAAAAGGTTAAAATATTACAATTATAATTTATGGCATGTAAATTGTCACTTGAGACCAAAAGGTCTCAAGTAAATTTGCCTAGACTATCCCTGGAGGAAGGCTGTTCTACTCTTTCATGGTACGAGGGAAATATGAGAATTTTCGATAGTCACTTTTGCAGGGTGGTATTTGGTAAGCTTTACGATGGGTATGTCGTGATTGGCACAATGATGGAATGAGTCGATCACACTTGGTAACGGCAACATCGTCATGAACATTTTTATGAAAAAGGACGGATCTGGAGATTCGCCAACGCTCTTCAAGTGTTTATCATTGTAGTTGTTGAATCATGCTGGTTTCTAGAATTATTATGTTTAAGGTTAGAACTATAGAATATCTTTTTTTCTTTGAGAATATGTAGTCCACTGTCCAACTTTAACATTATTTCTTAAAAACTGAAATGTAATTGGTATTTTTTTGTGTTTGAAGATAATAAGTTTCGATAGATTTTTTAAAAATTATCCATAAATACAGTTGAATATCCTAAAACGCAGCTTCAATGAAATTGTACGTGTTTTATTTTGGCTTATGAACATGACAAACATGTACAATGTTTAATATATATTTCAGTGTAATCTGTTCCATCATTGGCTTTCTGTTGTTGCTGGGCACTCTTTACGACATGTTTATAAATCAAGATGTCGACTCCTCGGAAATCGGAGATGTGAGGGTTGATAAACAGGACAGCGACAAACAGTCTGTTAATTCGGACACCACACATCTGATGTCGGACGGAACTGGCGTATCTGTCCTGTCATTCAGAAACAAGGTCTTACACAACAGTAAGTTTTACTTTTGTTATACCTTTCAAAATTCAGTTCTCTTTATAAATTGGTACTTTAAAAAGTCTAATATTTGTAATGTTTTACTGAACGGTTATAGAAGATAAACCGATATTTGACCACAGAGTGAGATACCCAGGACTGCTCATGTCACACCACGGACAGAATCAGCTTCTGTAAACCACCTATTATTTGTGTCATTTTTTATTGGCCATTAGTCAGTTTGAAATGGACCCACGATAACTAATTTTTAAGACTGTGTAAACAGGTATAAGCAGAATGATCGGATCACGATTAATATTTGTTAGTTAAAGTAGGGCATGGAACTAGCGTATATTTATCACACACGAAAAATAGTTGGTTTACAGTAAATCTCTGTTGTATTTTGTTTGTGTTCAACAGTGATTTGAATTGACCAGTTCAAACTCAGTGCTGGTATAGGAAAATATCACTGAAGCCAGTACAAAATACTCTTTTCTTTGAAAAATATGGTATTACACTTAAACATTTATTGACTGTGATCGCAGACAAAATATGTTTTGTCAAACTCTCAAATCAAGCAGTTTGATTCGTTGGTGTGATAGATGCATATAATGATCAATATTACATGGGGAATGCATGTATCCTTAATAACTGGCATTATGATGAATTTTTATGGCTCCAAAATATGGAGAAAAATAGATTTGGTTAAAAAATATTTATCTATCTTTGCTAGATAAGAGCTTTTGGTCTATTCTGCTGCAACCAATACATGAACCGCAACCTGATACAGCAGAAAGCATTCTTTCCTACAGAGAGTGATTACATTTTCAGACTTAACTGTATTCATGCATTATACATATACTGTTTATTTTTTAGGTAAACTACGGAAGTTTCTACTGAATTTTTCAATCAGCACTAATGGCAGTAAGGTTCTCAACACTGATGCCCTCCCTCATACCGCGGTGCCCGCTCTCAATGGGATGAAGGTCCTGAGTATGGGCTGGATCATTCTGGGTCACTCCTATTACTTCACACGGGGCATGGCAAGTACGTCTGTATCTAAGATTATTTGTTTGCTGTCAATTCACATTCTTGCATTAATAGCCAGGCGTTGTGTGTAATTCTATTTCGTCATAATTACGTAATTATGATGTGAGATAAGAGTATGCATGTGCAACCTCAGTGTGTTACGAGTTATGAATGAGGAAGGATGTGGTCCTCCAATTAGCAACTTCAGTTTGTGTCTAAGTTAACGTGGTTAACGGCTTTTGCGTTTGACACAATGATAAGATTTCTTTCTTTACAAAACTCGAGGAGTTTCGTGTTTACGACTACCACAAAGTGGTGGTTCGACTACTTTATGATAAAGTCACTGTCGTAAAAATGGCGGAACAGATGAATCAAAAGAAATAATGACGGAGTACTATTTGCTTTGAAGAAGAAGTAGACACAGAAAAGACAGACAAAATATGTAAAATTAACGATGTTACCAAACCAAAAACATACGTCGAGGTCCAGGGAACAAAGACCAGGAAACCAGGTAGTTCTGTTGGTAGTACGGTAAGCACTACAGGTACAAGACCCAGCGGAACGAAAAAATCTGTGGAAGTTGTGACCGATGTCCATAAAAACGGTAGTACACAAAACGATAATCAAATTATGTGTATGACTGAATACAATTCTTGAAAACCAGAAAAAACAAGATAAACAAATTGGTACATTGAACAATAAGATCAAAATAGAGAACGAATTTCAAGAATGTGACGATTATGAAAGTTACAATGATGATCAAGCATTCGACGAGAGTTGTAATAATGTTCAGCGTACTGATGATAATGTTGAAAATTCAGATGCTTCTGGGAAAAGGAAAAATGATTATTTGGACACAGAGTTGTTTAAGAAAATAAAGGTCATTTTAAGAACATGTATATGAGTCAAAGATTTAAAAGTAGAGGAGTGTGTGACGTGAAAATAGATGAAAGTTTGGCTACAAATATAACAGATTTGTATAGAAATGGAATGAATGAAGATCAATATTCAGATATGATTAAAGATGAAAACAATGCAAGACCAGAAAACTGTGAAGCTCTGAAAGTTATGACGACAAACCAACTCCTATGGGATTTTATATCTCAAGAAGTTAAAACCATTGATAGAAAAATGCAAATTAAAAGGTTACATCAGAAATGGGTACTCCAGGCAGACCTAGATAAACTGGGCATTTGGGTTTAGGTGAAAGGATGTCGAAAAAGAAATTCCATCCTGATAAGTGTAATGTATAATCAGTCAGCAGGAAGCCCAACCCAATACATAACCAATATACACTACATGGTCATATTCTTGAACATGTAGAGAGAGCAAAATACCTCAAGTTGGCTGTCTCATAACATCAGGCTTGAAATGGAGTGACCACATCAGTAGCATCTGCTGCAAAGGTAACAAGACCTCATTTCTCCGCCGAAACTGAAACCTGAAACATCAGCTCAACATCTATAAAGGAAAGTGTATATAAATCACTACTAGTATGACCTCAGTTGCAGTATGAAGCACGTGTCTGGGACCCCTTCACCCAAAAAGACATTCATAACCTGGAAATGGTCTAACGATGCTGCACGATACGTAAGCAACAGACACGGTAACAGATCAAGTGTGGATAGCATGATTCAACAACTACAATGATAAACACTTGAAGAGCGTTGGCGAATCTCTAGATCCGTCCTTTTTCATAAAAATGTTCATGACGATGTTGCCGTTACCAAGTGTGATCGACTCATTCCATCATTGTGCCAATCACGACATACCCATCGTAAAGCATACCAAATACCACCCTGCAAAAGTGACTATCGAAAATTCTCATATTTCCCTCGTACCATGAAAGAGTAGAACAGCCTTCCTCCAGGGATAGTCTAGGCAAATTTACTTGAGACCTTTTGGTCTCAAGTGACAACCTACATGCCATAAATTATAATTGTAATATTTTAACCTTTTCAGCTATTAATCTTTTTTTTATTTTTGGTAACCTCATGCGCACCACATATACCATAATAATCAGCCAGTTGATTGTAGGCATTACATGGCAGAAGCAGAAGTTAATTCATATTTTATTCTGGTCGTACACACATAGTACTAGTCTAGCGATATATAACGTTGTTATTGAAAATGTCGCCATTGGTATGAAGATTGCAAAGATTTAAAGTTTTTTGAAAGAAATTGAGCGAGAATACATATTTTTTCTTAATAGATCGATTCCAAATTTACTTCACATAATATGAAATTAGACTGCTTCCTTTTCATTTTACAAGGATTGATTTTGAAATGCGATTGATGGTGTGAACAGCGCATTTTACTATATATTTCATTGAAATAGCGTCACCTGTTCTCATCAACGTTAGTGCATTTGAAATATAATTACAATATAACCACGCATGCAGACAAACCTAAAAAAAAATCAGAAAGAATAAATCGAAAAAAAGATGATTTTGCTGCAGGGTTCTCCACTTACTGTATTGCAGAATTTACGCGAATGGCTAGAATTTTGCGGTATTTTTGCAATCAAACGAGATTATTTAGCTGACAAATTTTCAGAGTATGTTTTAAGGTAGGCAATGCTTTTGTCCACGAAATTATGTATCCTCGAAAATGTCTTTTTACAAAATCAACGAAAATTGATGCCAACGAAAAATGATGAAACCACAGTATATTACACAGTGACACCTTAGCTTGGCGAAGATTACAACAAAGGATGCGGATGCAAGACTTGTACTTATATATAAGATTATATATGGTCTGGTAGCCATCCCCTCAGTTTATTTCATTTCCCCCAGTAAGACTTCTCGCTTATCTCATTCCCTCACCTTTCGACAGATATAAACTACAAAAAAATATTTATAAATGCTCTCTTTTCCCTCTTACAATAGTTCAGTGAAACAGATTCTGGGCAGTATTGTCTCACTTCTAGAAGTTGAACATTTCAAACTGGAAGTGAGCAGACTGAATCACCCCAGCCCTGTCACCTTCATTATATAATAGTGTTTTACATATCTTTTAACTGTGAATACTGTTTTTCTAAACTTTTATCTTTACTATTATTTCCTTTTCATCGCATTGAAATTAACTTTCTCTACTTTTTTTTTATATATTTTTTGAACAGCTGCACACCCCACTCAGAATGCTCGAAATTTGAGGGCGAGTAGTATAGAGAGATATAATAGACACCGCCCTTAAAACCGGAACAGTCCTTGACCCTTACAACAGTACAAGCTTATCTTTGAAAATAATCGATGGGCAAGCACGTTAGCATAATAAAACACCGAGGAAGATATTTGAATCGTTTCCTTTTGCTGAATCTATTAATTGTTCCCCGCTTTCGCGAAAGCGAGGGGGGGGG
>PRKT01000146.1:894665-907630 GCA_003671525.1 Saccostrea glomerata
TAAACATTGCTTTGAATGGGCCATAACTTTTGAATAAGAAGAAATACAATAAAAATAGATAAGCCTATCATATTAAACATGTGTATTAACTGTGACAAGACTTTTTTTTTAAATACACTATTATTGTTAACGTTGTTACCTTGATCTTGAAGTTTGACCATCTTTTAAAAAAAATTAAATAAACCAGGTACTGACTTTTCAAAGGGAAGAGATAGGGTTTTCATATTAAACCTGTGTATTGCCTGTGACAAGATCTCTTTAAATACACAATGATTTTTTTTACCCCGTGACCTTGACCTTGGAATTTCACCTACTTTTTTTCAAAATTAAAACACTTCTTTAAATTGGCCATAACTTTTGAATAAGAAGAAATAGTTCTTTCATATTATAAACATGTGTATAACCTATCACACGTCTTTTATGAATACAGGAAGTGTCAATCAAAGTATCAAAAAAAATATTGACAGGTTAAGATTGTGCATAATGAGACGATTATTTTGATATCGAACACAGAAGTAAAATAATTAAAAGTAGTTATGTATAAATATGCTTCAAAAAGACTTTGAGAGACATTTTAGCGGAAACTTGTTTACATTAAATAAGCCAAATAAATCCAACTTTCGGGATTATAATTAATTAATTTGTTTGTATCGTCAATTCTAAAAATAAATAGATAAATATATTGTTGTTTTTTAACAATGATTAAATATGTGCTTTAAATCAGTTTTACCATTTTCACTTACCATTTAAAACTCAATTATTGAATTGATTTTAAAAACTAAAATTTTCTAAAATGTAGCATTACTCTTGTTGTGTAGGTGTGTGTGTGTATGTAATTTTTTTTTCCAAAAGGTACAAAAAAGCTTTTCCAAGTATTTTATGGATTAAACAGGTGTTAGAAAAATAAATAAATGGTAAATAAATAAAATAAATAATTGATTTATCAAAATAAAAATGTCAAACTCTTTAATTATATTTTTTAAATTGACAATACAACATAATAATCAATTATTTATATCCCCAAAAATGAGATTTTTTAGGGTTTTCTGTATAAATATTTTTATCCTAAACTATGTTACAAAGTATTTTTAAAGCATATTAAACAAATTTCAGTTATTTTACGTCCATGATGGATATCAAAATAATCGTCAGATTATGCACAATTTTTATCTGTCAATTGCATTTTCATATGTTTACTTTGTTTTCAAAACCCTAACACGATTATGAAAGAACGTCAAAGCCATTGATGTTTACAAGTGACTCGGTGTAAACAGTAATGACACCTATTGTCTTTTTCACTGACCACTATCCTTGTTTATTTTGTGACAGAGAACGACCGTGTTCACTCTGCAGCTGCTTGAAATAACAGTTTCTCTTTGTGGGAGAACCGATTTTTTTCAATCAAAACAAAATAAAAAATAACAAAAAAAAAGCTATTGACAGGTTAAGATTGTGCATAATGAGACGATTATTTTGATATCCAACACGGAAGTAAAATAATTAAAAGTAGTATAAATATGCTTCAAAAAGACTTTGAGAGACATTTTAGCGGAAACTTGTTTACATTAAATAGGCCAAATAAATCCAACTTTCGGGATTATAATTAATTAATTTGTTTGTATCGTCAATTTTAAAAACAAATAGATAAATATATTGTTCTTTTTACAATTATTAAATACGTGCTTTAAATCAGTTTTATTTATTTATTCACTAACCATTTAAAATCAATTATTGAATCTATTTTAAAAACTATTTTATTTTAAATGCAGCATTATTTTTGTTGTGTAGGTGTGTGTGTGTAATTTTTTTCCCAACAGGTACAAAAAAAGCCATTCCAATTATTTTATTGATTAAACAGGTGTTAGAAAAATAAATAAATGGTAAATAAATAAAATAATTAATTTATCACCATAAAAATGTCAAACTCTTTAATTATATTTTTTAAATTGACAATACAACAAAATAATCAATTATGTATTTATATCCCCAAAAGTTAGATTTATAAGGGTTTTTTTGTTTAAATAATTTTATCCTAAAGTATGTTACAAAGTATTTTTTGGCATGTTAAAGCGAATTTCAGTTAAGGTCAAGATCTAGTAAATGAAAGGTGCCTACAGATTTATGAAACTTGATAAATAAATTCCTGTATTGATGCATTATAACTTTAGCTTGGTCAAATAAGGTGTTTCGGGGCATAATTTGTAGGTGAACAAGATGAAAAACTGCATTTTAAACTGTCATTTTCAATGAAAAATTAAGAAAACCAGTCATGAATTTGGGAGTTTTTTTCATATTCGACAAAGGAAATGTATCCAGAATGCCTACAGTCTCTCAGAAAACGGTAAATAGTATGTTCATGGCCTCTACTTTAAATCAATATCAAATTCAAAACAGGTATCCGGTTTACTTTTCATATGATTTCAAATTGAATGTCAAGAAAATACAATATTTCCTACATAATTCTTCTAAAGTCGCAAAGTACGGGAAAAAGAAAGTTTAAATTAATTATGACGTCATAATGGATCTAGCACCAAAATATAGTCTAAAGTTATTTACTAGATCTTGACCTTAATTTACGTCCATGATGGATATCAAAATATTGATTTCCAACAAAATATGTAAACATTGCTTTGAATGGGCCATAACCTTTGAATAAGAAGAAATACAATAAAAATAGATAAGCCTATCATATTAAACATGTGTATTAACTGTGACAAGACTTTTTTTTTAAATACACTATTATTGTTAACGTTGTTACCTTGATCTTGAAGTTTGACCATCTTTTAAAAAAAATTAAATAAACCAGGTACTGACTTTTCAAAGGGAAGAGATAGGGTTTTCATATTAAACCTGTGTATTGCCTGTGACAAGATCTCTTTAAATACACAATGATTTTTTTTACCCCGTGACCTTGACCTTGGAATTTCACCTACTTTTTTTTCAAAATTAAAACACTTCTTTAAATTGGCCATAACTTTTGAATAAGAAGAAATAGTTCTTTCATATTATGAACATGTGTATTACCTGTCACAAGTCTTTTATGAATACAGGAAGTGTCAATCAAACGCGTCTAAAAATTTGAAGCTTCAATACTTTCACAAAAGATTTTTTTAATTATATTTTCGTTTGAAATGCTACAGCAACATAAAAGTTATGAAATTATACAGAAAATTTGAGAATATATTAACATCAAATCCGTGTCAAAGCACCTTTAAGATAAGAACAGAGAATAATTGAAAATATCTATAGAACTATTTCCCTTATAAATCTGGTTGAGTAAGAAAGCGAAAGCTTGTTTGGACTTTGTACATCATGTGTTCTATAACCGGAACAAGTATAGTTTTAAAATCCTACTAAAACAAAGAAGCTTGGAAAGTATTCTTAAGGCTGAATTTTATTTCCAGAATTCTTTGAAATTTCAAACTTTTTTTTCCCAATATTTTTATCTTTTTTTTCATTTAGGACATTTTGAAGTTTTCATCTCCGACATTTTTCAGGCATTTCTCTGCATAATGAAAAACAGGATAGAAGATTCTACTTATGAATAATTTTAAAGGATTTCTTTTTGTAGCACATGTATATCAAATGTCTTGAACATACGTTCGGTGCAAAATTGACAAAATTTCATCCTTCATTGAAGTCTTTTAAATAGGTTTAGTACTACATATATATAGATACATATATACAGAATTTTTCATATATTTTTACCCATATTTTGAAAATGTGGTTTGAAATCAATTCTTTTTTTTTTTTTTTTAATTTCCACTTTTTTTTTTAATTTCCACCTAGTAGGCTTAATCAACATTTAATTATCGGATATGTACCAAGCAAAAATTCCAGAAATTAAAAGAAATTAATATCGAAAATGAAATGACAAATTGTCGGAAATGAATTAAAGAAATTGTAGAAAATGCTATGCAGATTTCCGGTACTGAAATGCAGCAATTCTGAATTAATCTCAACTTATTCTATTCAAAATATGACTGTTTAATCTTTTAATGATCTAAAGACTATCTGTCATTATGTAGTCTTAATCTTTTGAATGTCTTATTCAAATCAGGGAAAGCACTTTCAATAAAAATCAAACACTTAAATAGACTGACAGACACTTGACAAATGCAGAAGATCCTGTACGCTGATTATAACACAAACTGTAGAAAACCAATTACGATTCTACTTGTATAATATTAACTTTTACTTTGTGCTGCGTCTACAAAATTTCAAAATTAAATATTCATACATGTTAAATGTATATTACAATATTTCAGATTCTAAACCAGTTATAGCTAAATACATACATATATATTTTTAAAAAATTACATATAAATATTTCAAAAGATAACAGATCATAACAGAGTTTATCTTAGTTTCTTCTCAGTAGAAGTCTTTCTAGTCCTATCATTGGTGCTTCAAACGCCATGGAAACAAAGAAAGCCACTCCGTACGTTGCCATCCAAAATCCAAAAAAGAGGAAGATCTAGAAAAAGTAAAATTATAATGTCAAAGGATCTGACACCCTACAGATGTCAATATTTCTTAAAATAAAAATACCCGGTAATTTAGATCTTAAGTTTTTGTTGTGTGTGTGGGTTTTTTTTATTTGTCTAAATTTAATGCTACATAAGCAATAGTCTGAAGTTGGTGAGGTAACCTTCAGTTAACATAAGAGATGTTAAAGTTAACAATCTCAAATACATTGATGACCTGTGTCCCCCACCCTGACCCCCAATCTTCCCCTTTTAGTATGATCATTGCATTTAATTTTGATACAATAGTCTTTCGATCATGAAATCATGTCGCCGCTGCATGTATTACATTCCAACTTCATTTAGTTATTGTCTACTTAAGACGCCAACTTACATTGATATCTTATATCTCAAAATTCAAATATCAGTACATATCCTGTCTACAGACAGCTAGTATTGAGAATATAATTTTTTTGCCATGGGTCCAAATTAATCTTTTAACCCCATTAAAACCAGCATGTTGTTCAAATAATCTTAAGTTGAATTGTGGTCTTGATTAAAGATAATTTCTTACCGACCCAATATTTTTCAGACCGAGCTAGGGAGAGGGCAACAAAACATTTTCTAAATTTGTCCTGATGAAATACAATATGATGCCTTATATATTTGTACCAAAGGGCGGCGTGTTTACAATCGCGTTTCGACCTGTACATATTTATTTTTTAAATAAACTAGTTTATAAATAGAGATTGGAATTTCGGAAGTTATTTTATAACATTTTTAATCATGTGACAAATCATGTGTCACGTGAATTTATTGTCGTCTGCTATGTAAACAAATCTGAACCGGCGGAATCAACTTGGAGAGAAAAGGGAAGAATTTAATAATTAACAAGGTAAAAGAAATTGTTTGGAAATTATTACAAGAAGAAAAAAATAAAAGCTACATGTCAGAAACATTAGATGTGTCCAGGACTACAATAGCAAGTTTTAAGAAGCGTATGGAACGTCGAGGTTTCATAGAAAACATCCCTTCAAGAGACAGGATATTTATCGTGACAGTCCGAGACTATCGAAAGCTAGATGGCTCGTAAAAATCTACAGAACAGAAGTTTACAGGATATAACGGACAAATTCAATGAAAGAAAGAAAAGTAATTACTGTAGAAGTCCTTTTTTCCGCGTGGTATTAATTTACGCTATGTACGCGGCTACAAATTTTCCGCGAAAATTTGTCAAAGCTACCTAATTTAAATGTAAGGCATATAGTGACAGTCTAAGAAATCCGCGTAATTTTCTAGCCGCTGATTAAAAAGAAATTGAGATTCCGCGAAATTATGACCCCGTGGAAAAAAGTACGTCTACAGTATCTAAACAAACTGTACAATTGCATCTGCATCTTGCAACATTGATTCGTGACAGATTGCAAATTTAAAAAAAATGGTAGTTCGAGAGTTTAATAGTAGAAAGCTTTTATCTTGGTGTCGTGAAAAGAGAAAAACTCACTGCTGACAACTTTTGAAGGAAAGTTAGATTCTCAGATTAATCCATGGTTGTTGTGAGACAAGACTGTCGTGTGTATATTTGGAGGAAAAAGGGGGAAGGTTGGAGGCCTAATATGATAGAGGCAAAACAAAACAAATCTGGGGGTGTATCACTTGGCATAAAATCGGCCCTACTTCTTATGTGGATGGAAATAAAAATGTTGATAAATATCAGAAGATCTTAGATGACAATTTGTGGTCAGTTTTATAGCCCGTAATTTTCTGAATGGAAATTATATTTTCTAAGACGATAATGGTCCTGTACACTGTGCACGTTCAATGCATGATTATTTGCTCAGGAACCGAATTGCAACAACGAGCTGGCCAGCAAAGAGTCCAGACTTAAATATAATTGATAATCTGTGGCTCTTTAATAAAAGAAAGCTTCATGAAACGTGCGGATTTTTAAAAGAAGGTCAAACTTCAAGATCAAGGTCACAACGTTAACAATAATGGTGTATTTTTTTTTTAAAAAAAGTCTTGTCACAGTTAATACACATGGTTAATATGATAGCCTTATCTCTTCTTATTGTATCCCTTCTTATCAAAGGTTATGGCCCATTCAAAGTAACGTTTACATTCTTTTAAAGTAGGTCAAACTTCAAGGTCAGGGGGTCAAAAATCATAGTGTAGTTAGAAAGGTCTTCCCTAACAAAAAATACTATAGTTTACTATAGTTAACTGTAGTAAATCAAAGTGTCAAAGTTTTCGTCAAAGTTTTTCAAAGTGTCAAAGTTTTCGTCAAAATTTTTCAAAGTGTCAAAGTTTTCGCCAAAGTTTTTCAAAGTATCAAAGTTTACACCAAAGTTTTTCAAAGTGTCAAATTAAAGTTTTTGCCAAAGTATTTCAAAGTGTCAAAGTTTTCGCCAAAGTTTTTCAAAGTGTCAAAGTATTCGCCAAAGTTTTCCAAAGTGTCAAAGTTTCCGATAAAGTTTTTCAATGTGTCAAAGTTTTCAATAAAGGTTTTTAAAGTTTAAAAGTTTTTGATAAATTTTTTCCAAGTTTCAAAGTTTTTGATAAAATTTTTCCAAGTTTCAAAATTTTCGATAAAGTTTTTCAAAGTGTTGAAGTATCTAAGTTTTCGATAAAGTTTTTCAAAGTATCAAAGTTTTCACCAAAGTTTTTCAAAGTATCAAAGTTTTCACCAAAGTTTTTCAAAGTGTCAAATTAAAGTTTTTGCCAAAGTTTTTCAAAGTGTCAAAGTTTTCGCCAAAGTTTTTCAAAGTGTCAAAGTTTTCGCCAAAGTTTTCCAAAGTGTCAAAGTTTCCGATAAAGTTTTTCAATGTGTCAAAGTTTTCAATAAAGGGTTTTAAAGTTTAAAAGTTTTTGATAAATTTTTTCCAAGTTTCAAAGTTTTTGATGAACTTTTTCCAAGTTTCAAAGTTTTCGATAAAGTTTTTCAAAGTGTTGAAGTATCTAAGTTTTTGATAAAGTTTTTCAAAGTATCAAAGTTTTCACCAAAGTTTTTCAAAGTGTCAAAGTTTTCAATTAAGTTTTTCAAAGTGTCAAAGTTTTCAATAAAGTTTTTCAAAGTGTCAAAGTTTTCGATAAAATTTTTTAAAGTGTCAAAGTTTTTGATAAACTTTTTCAAAGTATCCAATTGCAAGTTTTCGTCAAAGTTTTTCAAAGTGTCAAAGTTTTCGATAAAGTTTTTCCAAGTATCAAAGTTTTCGATAAAGTTTTTCAAAGTATCGAAGTTTTCGTCAAAGTTTTTCAAAGTATCAAAGTTTTCGTCAAAGTTTTTCAAAGTGTCCAAATTTTTCACCAAAGTTTTTCAAAGTGTCAAAGTTTTCGCCAAAGTTTTTCAAAGTGTCAAACTTTTCGTCAAAGTTTTTCAAAGTGTCAAAGTTTTTCAAAGTGTCAAAGTTTTTGTCAAAGTTTTTCAAAGTGTCAAAGTTATCACTATAGTAAATCAAAGTTTTTAAAGTGTCAAAGTTATAACTATAGTTAACTATAATATTTTTGTCAGGGTTGTCGCAAGCAATAAACATGAAATATGACAGCCATAAATCTTCTCAATCAAAAGTTATGACCAAGGTTAATTTTTTTGTGAGGGACGGACAGAACTTCAGACTGACAGACGAATGAGATTTAAATGCCCCCCCCCCCTCGATTTCGCGAAAGCAGGGGACAATTAATCGATTCAGCAAAAAGAAACGGTTCAAATATCTCCCTCGATGTTTTATTATACTACATTGTAACGTGCTTGCCCATCGATTTTTTATGCGTCCGGATTGATAGATCCAGGGCGTATATTGTTTTTGTCCTGTCTGTCTGTTTGTCTGTTTGTTAGTTTGTCTGCAAACTTTAACCTTCGCCGTAACTTTAAAACCATGAAAGATAGAGACGTCATATTTTGTATGCATATTTCACTAAATAAGCTCTTTCAAATGACACCAAGGTCAATGGCCTTGTGACCTTGAGTGTGACTTATATGCTCAAAATAACTTTTTTCCCTGCAAACTTTAACCTTCGACATAACTTTTAAACCATGAAAGATAGAGACTTCATATTTGGTATGCATACTCCACTATTTAATCTCTTTCAAATGACACCCAGGTCAATGACCCTGTGACCTTGACTGTGACCTGTATGCTTAAAATATTTTTTCGCACCTTTGCCAAAAGTTTTGAACCACAAGAGATAGAGACTTCATTTGTGGTATCCATACTTTACTAATCTGGTTCTTTCAAATGACACCAAGATCAATGACCTTGACTGTGACATATACACTATAAATAGCTTCTAAAAAAATTTAGTTGCCGCCGGGCGCATAGTATTTCACAAACACATCTTATTTCAAAGATAACCTTTTACTGTTGTAAGGGTCAAGGACTGTCTCGGTTATAAGGGCGGTATCTATTATATCCCTCGATACTACTCACCCTCAAACTTTGAGTATTTTGACTGAGATGTGCAGCTGTTTAAAAGATGTAAAAAAAAAAGTAGAGAAAGTAAATTTCAATGCAATGAAAAGGGAATATTAATGAAGATAAAAGATTAGAAAAACAGTATTCACAGTTAAAAGATATATAAAACACTATTATATAATTAAGGTGACACGTCTGGGGTGATTCAATCTGCTCAGTTCCAGTTTAAAATGTTCAACATGTGAAAGTGAGACAATGCTTCCCAGCAATCTGAACTAGCGTAAGATGGAAAAAAGAGCATTTATAAATATTTTTTGTAGCTTGTATCTGTCGAAGGGTGAGGGAATGAGATAAACGAGTAGCCTTACTGGGGGGAATGAACTGAACTGAGGGGATTCAGACCATGTATAATCTTGTACATAAGTACAAGCCTTGCATCCGCCCTACTTTGATGTAAGCTTTGCCAACCTAGGGTGTGATTGTGTAGTATATATGAGACACTTGTTGTTCTTCTAAAATGTACATCCGAATCCGTATTTAGTGCACCAATGACACGTGTTACATGTTCAGATTGTAAATATCTTTTTGAACGAAATTGCACAGATTCACGGAAAGAAATTTAAGGTAGAAGGTAAGTTGTGGTATATTACGGCACATTGTATAATTTTATTGGGTTTTTTCTTCAACGAAGATCGCTGGTTTACGGTCTGCCTTAAAACATACTCTAAAAAATTGTCAGCTAAATCATCTCATTTCAATTTTTTCTTTCTGATTTTTTTTTTCACATTTGTCTGCATGTGTGGTTATTTTGTAATTATATTTCAAATGCACTAATGTTGATGAGAATAGGTGACGCTATCTCATTGAACTATATACTGTAGATTCCTAATTATCCGCGAGGAATTAATTTCCGCGTAATTTCGCGAGAAGCGTCAAAAAATATAACTCGCTTTTATTTTAATGGTGCTGATATCTATGTTAATTCTGTTGATCAACTATCCAATCGCGAATTATAATTCTCGCGATTTGACGTCAAAGACCAGTCCGCGATAAAATGTACTCGCGAAAAATAAGGAATCTACAGTAGTACAAAGCGGCGTTCACGCCAGCAATCGCATTCCAAAACCATGCTTTTAAAATTAAAACGAAGCAGACTAATTTCATATTAAGTGAAGTAAATTTAAAATCGATCTTTTAAGAAAAAATATGCATTCTCGCTCAATTTCTTGCAAAAAAACTTTAAAACTTTGCAATCTTCATACTAATTGAGACATTTTCAAAAACGACGAAATACATCGCTAAACTAGGCCTAATGCGACGTCATTTTTCCATATGCCTGTACGACCAGAATAAAATTTGAATTTACTCCTGCTTCTGCCATGTAATGCCCACAATCAACTTGCTGATTATTATGGCATATGTGGTGCACATGAGTTACCAAAAATAAAAAAAAATGAATAGTTGAAAAGGTTAAAATATTACAATTACAATTTATGGCATGTAGGTGGTCACTTGAGACCAAAAAGTCTCAAGTAAATTTGCCTAGACTATCCCTGGTGGAAGGCTGTTCTGCTCTTTCATGGTACGAGGGAAATATGAGGATTTCCGATCGTCACTTTTACAGGATGGTATTTGGTAAGCTTTACGATGGGTATGTCGTGATTGACACAATGATGGAATGAATCGATCACACTTGGTAACGGCAACTTCGTCATGAACATATTTATGAAAAAGGATGAGTCTGGAGATTCGCCAACGCTCTTGAAGTGTCTACCATTGTAGTTGTTGAATCATGCTGTCCACACTTGATCTGTTACCGTGTCTATTGCTTACGTATCGTGCAGCATGTCGTTGGACCATTTCCAGGTTATAAATGTCTTTTTGTGTGAAGGGGTCCTAGACACGTGCTGCATACTCCAACTGAGGTCTGACTAGTAGTGATTTATATGCACTCTCCTTTATAGATGTTGAGCTGATGTTTCAGTTTCGGCGGAGAAATGAGGTCTTGTTACCTTCGCAGCAGATGCTACTGATGTGGTCACTCCATTCCACTCAAGTCTGATGTTATGAGACAGCCAACTTGAGGTATTTTGCCCCCTCTACATGTTCAGGAATATGACCATGCAGTGTATATTGGTTATGTATTGGATTGGGCTTCCTGCTGACTGATTAAACATTACACTTATCAGGATGGAATTTCTTTTTCGACATCCTTTTACCTAAACCCAAATGCCCAGTTTATCTAGGTCTGCCTGGAGTACCCAGTTCTGATGTAACAGTAAGATACACAAAAGTGTAATCAGCAAAAATCTTACTGTAGCATTGAGACCTACTGGCATGTCAATAATGTAGTCTAAGAATAGGACTAAGCATGACTCAAGGACTGACCCTTGTGCACTCCAGAGTCAACACTTACATAATTTGACATCTCTCCATCAACAACTGCGGCTTGTGTTCTCTTGGTAAGGAAGCAGCAATCCAGTTGTTCACGTTTCCCTGGATCCAATAATGTCGGAGCTTATGGATGAGGAGAATATGACTAACTTTGTCAAAAGCCTCAGTAAAATCAATGATCAATGCATCTGTCTGCTTTCCGGCAGCCATGTAGGTGGTTATGTCATCTATAAACTCAATGAGTTGGGATTCACAGGATCTTTTGCTACGAAAACCATGCTGAAGTGGGTATATTATGTTGTTAAGATCACCATGTTGCATGATATGGCTGGTAACAATGTGTTCCATGAACATGCAGCAGATACATGTAAAGGAGATGTGTCGATAGTTCTCAGCCTTTAATATATCTATCACCTTTTTGAAGATCGAAATGACATGCACTTTACGCCACTCCGATAGTACCTCTCCACTTTGTAAAGATTTTATAAAGATCATGGGGAGGATAGGGGTCAAGCTTTCAGCCAACTCCTTCAGTTCTCTTGGTTTCATCCCGTCTGGGCCTGCTGCTTTATATGAATTCAGATTTTTCAATAGTCTTAGAATTCCATTATGAGTAATGTGCAGTACTTGTGCAACTGGGTATTTTCCACTCATAGGACAGTCACGAATAAATTCTTCAGTACTGGTACATGTATGTGTCTTCTCTGACAATACGGACTGGAACTGTTTAATCAGCACACCTGCCTGGTCAGTCGAAAGGCATGTAGCACTCCTTCACTGCGGATTAGTAAGATTCCATTGTTGTTCGTTCTCTTATACTTTTTATAAGTCAAGAAACGCTTTCAGCCGTTTTAATTTATGGGTCGTCCTCAACTGTAGGTGTTACTATTCCCTCGATGAAGTTCCAGTAGGCTCTTCTTAACTCTCTTTAATTTGTACTTTCCCTTAATTTCTTTGTTCTTTATCTTCAGATTTCTTCTTTTTGTATTGTCTGTTTCTCTTATGGATGAGTTTCTTGAGTTCTGGTGTTATCCATGGTAAGCCATCTTTGGATCTGGCATCTTTGTGTGGTGTATTTTGCTTTATGCTGGTTTCCAGCTTAACTTTAAAGCAGTCCAACATTTTATCTACACTATGATTATCAACAACTGAACTGGTAAATTCACATAGTTTTTATTAATTAACAGCAATGAACACCCATCCTCCAGTAGAGACACGGTCTTTACGGTACAATTTATACTCGGTTTGAAAAATTTGGTTGTCTGTAATTAATGGATCTTTCCAAGTCTCCAAGGTACCACTGATTGTAGGTTTCGCACATAATACCCTTTAATATCGTCCCAAGTAACTGGAAGATCACAAGTTCCACATGGGTAGGAAGAATCAGCAGGTCCGGGGTTACTTTCAACTTCATTTGATCTTGCAATAAGGATGTGAATAAGGAACACTTACAAGAACTTTGTGTTCTCTTGGTCATTTAATACTGTAAAATCACATATTTTCGTGGGGTCAAATTTTCGTGGTTTGAGGAAAAAATGTTGGTTCGTGGGGATTTGATTTCGTGGATGAAGAACTTTGTAGTAGTTTTGCACATGAAAATTTACATATCGTGGTGGATATAAATTCGTGGGTCTCTTCATACCACGAAAACAACGAAAATTAAACCCCCACGAAAATTAGTGATTTCACAGTA
>PRKT01000146.1:910165-945537 GCA_003671525.1 Saccostrea glomerata
TAATACATAAATTAAAATTTAAAAGGTTACTACATAAAGTCTGACCAAGGCAATTTTTGTGATTTTATGGCATAGCCTTTGTTTCAAGTTAAAACTACAGTAGTTTTTAAACATTTTTATCGGCTATATGTTTATCAAACATATTGATATACTGACAAAAAAATCTCAACCCCCTTTTCTGTTTGAATTTCATTGCCAATGCATCAAATTCTTTTGATATTATATATTTAGAGATTTAGACAGAAAATTATTTATACCGGTAATAATTTTGATTTACTTGAGCGGAAGAAATGCATGAAATCTGCAGAACACCATTACAAACAGATAAAAGTTACACTCGCAAATACTTTCTATGCAAAATTAATTTAAAATTTAAAATAAAAAAAATTCCTTAAACAAGCAAATTTCAAATCAACACAAGGCCAATGATCTTATACATGTATGACAACATAACTTTCCTGACAGATTTTTCTGAATGGTACACAGACAAGATTGTATATCGTATGCAGAAGAAGAAATGATTATATTTTTTCACTGTAATCATTGTCAAAGCTAAGTGTGAAAGTTACATGAGAAGAAATGATTATATTTTTTCCTATAATCATTGTCAAAGCTAAGTGTGAAAGTTACATAATGTAGGTATTAAACATGAAGGCAAGATATTAATAGAATTTGAATTAATGGCAGGGGAGAAAGATTATTTCAGGATGAGACAGTGAGTGTGGCAAAGATAGGGGAAATATAAATCTTGCTTTGTAATCCTTTTAATTGTTTTATCTTCGTAGTCTTTATATTAAAAACTGTATTTAGAATAAAACCAAGTATGTCTTTTAACAGATGTGCTAAATCCATTTGAATGGCTCTCCAGAAAACTGTATTGCTGAGCTCTGTTCTCCTCTCAGTGTGTTGGGGTGCCCTACAGGGCCAGAGGAACGTTCCTCAGTACCATGAGCTGATGAGACAGGGTCATGTCAAGCTAAATCAGGGGAGTCTGAACCCGATTTTATCCACAGATTCAATGGTACCACTATGCTTCAGGTATGACAAATTTATAAATCAAAATCATTTTTTTAATTGGATTAAACGTTATATCTAAAACTCTGTTGCTCTCTATACAGATGCTTTCTCTTTTATGAAATTTCCAAAACTGAGAGGTTTTTAATTTTGTAGAAAATGCTATCACTGGACTCAATGTATGACCAGTTTTTGCTCCTTAAGAATGAATTTATGACTGATCTCGGGTCTCGGATCAAAATGTCGGGGGGTTGTAGTGTTGGACTTCAGCTATTACTTGATGGTTTGAAGGAAAGAAGTCTCTGGTCTCTAAAAAGTAAAAACATGCTTATCTTTTTCCATATTTATAAACAGCAGTATCTCAGTATTTGAATAAATTTCATTTACTTTAAGAATATTTCAATGGAAAACAACAAACATTGACAAAAAATGTGTACTGCAAATTTTGCAGAAACATTTCTTAGACTAAGAGAAGAAATATTGCCCTTCATTGCAGAATTATTTGGATTTAAAATTTCATACTCACTAACTGACTGATGTGCTCAAGTAACAGATTTTGTATTTCAGTGCTTGATGCCATAGGAAAAGTTCCCAGTGGTATATTTGACGGTGATTTCATATGGCCCGGTCAGTATGATGGGTGTAACGCGATAAGTCAGGCATTCACAGATAGAATCACTTTCAATGAGACTTTCCTGGTTCGAGGGAAATATTTTGTTGCAGGATTGTTGAATCCTTTGGTAAGATTTTACATGTTTTTTGAAATTGTAAAAAATAAGACAGATGATTCAGTGTTCCAAGAGGGTGGTAACGTCAGTTAAATTTTTTTCATGTTACTCCTCAAAATTTAAGATTATTTGAAACATGTTAAATAGATTAGGAAAAGGTTAGGATTTGTACGGTATCTTCCAAATATATAATTTATTTATTAATATTTATGCATTAAAGCTTAAATCAATGCTTAGACATTTCACATCTCAGATTTAATTGGTAGTGCATTCGACTGCGGGAGTGATATCTAGTTAATTGTAGACAAAAATGCTATGGTAAGAGATTTGTAAAATAAAAACTATTAAATGACTATACATTCTATTTGTTTTACAGGGGTATAACACCACTGATCTTAAGATTGGGGTCTGCCTGCCTGATGCATGTACTGCTACAGATGTTAAAGAAGTGTTGGAATTAGGTCTGAACTTAAAATTTAATTAAGACTGTTAAACTAAATGTCTACCTGTTTTGACTTCAAGGAGAAGTTTGTGACAGTTCTTATAGTGTATCATTACATGTGTCCATCTTTCTGATATTTGTTGTTCAAGTCCAGGTCTGGGGGCCATAAAACTTAGACGAGCTCACTTTTGATCTCAGTCTAACTTTTCACTATATATTCCTTTGGTTAAAGTGAGACTGGGATCAAAAGTGATCTCGTCTAAGTTTTATGACCCTCAGCCCTGGTCTAGGAAAACAGACAGATGCAGATCTTTGGAAGGATGATTAAGACATATTTTGTGTCCTACATAATAAAATGTGGAAATGTTTTCAGTCTGTCTTTCAGCTATTTATCGTATTTATTCTTTATTGTGCCAACAACTCCATACCAATTGACTAAGCTAAATTTTGAATGCGTCAATTTAATATGTACACGTACAGTATTAATGTGAACTATGGTTTCAACAAGAGAAACAACCATTAAATTACTGCAGATTTCATTTGGCTGTTTCCCAACTTTAAAAAGGGCTCTTTGTGTCAAGATTTTTAATGGGAACACATACATAGACATCTTTTTTTTTCCAAAGATATACTAATACTTTCAAATAAAGTTCAGATTGACTCTCTTCAATAATTTTTAAGGGTGGGTGAACCTTGCGATTTTTTTTGTTTCAGATGAAAATAATAAAATTAAATCGATCTTTTTTTTTCTTCTACAGCATTTTTAGAGCTGTATCAATATACAAACAAAACAATCAAGCTTTCTCTGAAATATGTGTATCATCAAGAAGTAAAATACAAGAGCTCTCCAGAGTTTATTGCTGCCAGGTAATCTGTTATAAAACAAATATTACCGTATTACTTGTGCAGTATATATAGGTAAATTCATAAAATTGGTAGATTAGGTTAGGAGCAATTATGAATGTTTAATGTTAGAACTACAGAATATATTTTCTTCTTTGAGAATATGTAGTCCACTGTACATCTTTAACATCATTTCTTAAAAACTGAAATGTAATTGTATTTTATGTATTTGAAGAGAATAACATCCATAAATACAGTTGAATACACTAACAATCAGCTTCATTGTAATTGTGTTTTTTGGCTTATGAACATGACAAACGTGTACAATGTTTAATATATTTTTCAGTGTGATCTGTTCCATCATTGGCTTTCTATTATTGCTGGGCACTCTTTACGACATGTTTATAAATCAAGGTGTCGACTCCTCGGAAATCGGAGATGTGAGGATTGATAAACAGGACAGCAACGCACAGTCCCTTAATTCGGACACTACACATCTGATGTCGGATGGAACTCTAATATCTGTCCTGTCATTCAGAAACAAGGTCTTACACAACAGTAAGTTTTCCTTTTTGTAATACCTTTCCAAATTCGGTCCTCATAAATTTGTACCTAAAAAGTCTAATAGTTCTAATGATTTGCTGAGCCGTAGAAAATAAACTGATGTTTAAACTGCTTATGTCACAAAATGGACTGAATCAGCCACTGTAAACCAACTATTTTATGTGCCATCTTTTATTATCCATTCGTCACTTTGAAATCAACCTACGAAATTAATTTTCAGGACTGAATAAATATTTCTCTACAAATATAACCAAAATGATTGGTTCTCGATTAATGTTTGTGAGTTAAAGTTGGGCATGGAACCTGTGGATATTTATCAAACACAAATAATAGTTGTTTTACAGTAAATCTCTGTTGTATTTCTTTGGTTTACAGTAAATCTCTGTTGTGTTTGTTTGTGTTAAACAGTGATTTGAATTGACCAGTTAAAACTCTGGTATAGGAAGATATCACTAAAGCCACTACAAAATATATTTTTCTTTAATAAATATGGTATTACAATTAAACATTTGTTGACTGCGATCGCAGACAATATATGTTATTTCAAATTCTCAAATCAAGTAATTTGACTCGTTGATGTGATATATATAGATGCATATTGCTTTTAAACCCAGTCAACAATATGTAAATATAATTATATAATGATCAATATTCAATGGGGAATGCATATGTATCTTTAATAACTGGCATTATGATTAATTTTCATTGCTGCAAAATATGGAGAAAGATAGATTTGGTAAAAGATATCTATCTTTGCTAGATAAGGGTTTTGGTCCATTCTGCTGCTACCAATACATGTACCGCAACCTGATACAGCAGAAAGCATTCTTTCCTACAGAGAATGAATACATTTTCAGACTGTATTTATGCATTATACATATACTGTATGTTTATTTTTTAGGTAAATTAAGGAAGTTTTTACTGACTTTTTCAATCAGCACTAATGGCAGTAAGGTTTTCAACACTGATGCGCTCCCTCCTACCTCGGTGCCCGCTCTCAATGGGGTGAGGGTCCTCAGTATGGGCTGGGTCATACTGGGCCACACCTATTACTTCACACAGGGCTTTGCAAGTACGACTGTATTTAACATGTTTAAGGTTATTTGTTTGCTTTTGCTGTCATTTCACATTCTTGCATTAATAGCAAGGCATTGTGTGTATACGTAATTCTATTTCGTCATAATAACCGCCGGAATGATGTGAGATATAGTAGTATGCATGTAAAAGTAACGATGCTACCAAAAAGAACTCTTACGTCGAGATTCAGGGAACAAAGACCAGCAAACATGGTAGTTCTGTTGGTAATACGGTAAGCGTTACAGGTAGAAGGTCCAGCGGAACGAAAAAACCTGTGAACTTTGTGGCCGATGTCCATAACAGCGGTAGTACACAAAACGATAATCAAATATTTACATTTGCAAATGTTTTCCTTTACATAACACTACTGAAAGCAAGTGTTTTTATAACTGTATAAATACAGGTACGGGGTCAAGAAGTGAAATATGACATATCCCTACCTCCAGAATCTATGGAAGTAGAATAGTAACCAGTTTAGCTTCCCGTCTCTTTTCTGTAACTCTTTGAGGGTCAAATAACTCAACAAGAAACCACTGAAAATAGACTTCTTTCCATTAAATCACTGAAATCATGAATCATCTACATGTATTATATCCAAACTAATTTAGACCTTCTTTAAAATGCATGTTTAAAGCTTAACGCACTTTTAAAACCCACATGGTTTTTCACATGAATTAAGGTCACATTGTTATTATGAGAAATTGTGTAATGAGGCAAAAAATATATTTAAAAATGATTTCTAACTTACTTTAAGTTTCCTTAAACTTAAAACATAATTCACAAAAAAATTTGGTTGGGTTTTGATATACTCTTTGCTGGTGGATTTTGATAGTTCCCAAATGGTTTTTCGTCGTTTCTCGTAAAATGTAGCCGTCTTTGTATCTGTTCTTTTCAAAGTTGTTCTTTGTCTTGTAGTGGCTCAAAAAAGTGTAAATCGTGTAACTTTTGTATTTTTGTACAATAACATATGACTCTATAAAGCACAGAATGACATTAGTATTTCTCATTTGTTTGACTGCTTGTCATGTTTAAAAGCTGCCTGTTTTTTGGGTTACATGTACTTTCTGAATATAATATAAAGAAAGATGCATCCGACGGCAAACCTCTTTCAGACCGTAAATGTAAAAGAATTTTCCTTTCAATGAAAACAATTTACTTTTGCAATTTAAAAGTTGAACTGTTACAATACTTTTTTATCCTGTCTTTTGGCATGATTTCTTTATGCAACATTGCCATTTTCGGCGCTGAATTTCGACAAAACCACGACGAGTATAGAAATTGTGCAAAATTCGAAAAATACTCAGCTTTAAGATGTCAATTTTGAAATTTAAATTAAATAGTTTCATAGAAAGCTGGGTTATTTCAATTTGTGAATACCTATAGTGAAATCATACACATTTAATATCATATCATTTATTAATGAAGTCCAATTTAAAACATTAAACTTTAAAACTTTAAGATGATAAATATAAAGAATATGTACCTTTAACATGAGGTATTAAATACATATTAGGGCTACGTCTCGTATTAAAGGTTGATAATGTTCATTTTATTGCAAATAAAATGTGACCTTAATATGTGATAAAACCATGTGAGCTTAGAAAGTGTGTTGAGCTGTAGTTGTGCATAAAAAAGGTACAGTAAGTCATTTATCAGTTAAATTTCAGACCTTCTATCTTAACACAGTATTGGGGTACAGCTGCTCCTTAAAAAGCTAGCATGTGCACAAGCCCCACCGAAATTATGTTTTTTTAGTGACAGATATAAAAAACAAATTGAAAAATCTTACAAGGCTCAATTGCTTTTGAAATACCTGAGCAGAAAGAATGAATCCACGGCATAATTTGAATTGATCACGATCTGGTGGATCCATCTTTGTGACCAATTCACAGTTGTGGGTACAATATTCCCTGAGAGAAAAATATTAATAAAGAGGGAAATTTAACAAAGTTTTAAATCATCTAAATTTTCCAGGCTTTCCAGAGTACACTCTAAATAAAATCTAGCCATTTAAAGAAACTCTCAAAACATCAATGTTTGCCCTCAATTTCATGAAACATGCCATATGACAATTCAACAAATGTTTCATTGTGCGGCGGCCATGATGTACTCTATACAAATTACCAATACATGTAATTTGAAACCTCGGCCAAAAATAACAAACAATGCCTGACTATTAACATGATTTATGCAAAAATGTGAAATGACAGCACAAGAAAAAAGTAATCTTATGTACAGACGTACTTCCAATGCTCTGTGTGAAGTAATAGGAGTGACCCAGAATGACCCAGCCCATACTCAGGGCCCTCACCCCATTGAGAGCGGGCACCGCGGTAGGAGGGAGCGCATCAGTGTTGAGAACCTTACTGCCATTGGTGCTGACTGAGAAAGTCAGTAAAAACTTCCTTAGTTTACCTTAAAAATTAACATACAGTATATGTACAATGCATGAATACAGTTGAGTCTGAAAATGTAATCACTCTCTGTAGGAAAAAATGTTTTCTTTCTTGTATCAGGTAGCAGTACATGTATTGGTTGCAGCAGAATTGACCAAAAACCCTTATCTAGCAACGATAGAAAAATATTTTTTTACCAAATCTATCTTTCTCCATATTTTGCAGCCATGAACATTCATTATAATGCCAGTTATTAAAGATACATGCATTCCCCATGGAATACTAGTATTGATCATTACATAATTATATTTACATAATTTTAGACTAGTTTAAAAGCAATATGCATTTATCACACCAACGAATCAAACTGCTCGATTTAAGAGTTTGACAAAACATATTTTGCCTGCAATCACAGTCAACAAATGTTTAATTATAATACCATATTTTTCAAAGAATGATGACTTTTATACTGGCTTCAGTGAGCACTGAGTTTTAAGTGGTCAATTCAAATCACCGTTGAACACAAACAAACAACAGCGATTTACTGTAAACCAACTATTATTTTTGTATATGAGGAATAGCCGCAGGTTCCGTGCCCTTCTTTAACTCACAACACTTAATCATGAATCAATCATTTTGCTTATCTTTGTAGAGAAAAGTTTATTCAGTCCTGAAAATTAATTTCGTCGGTCGATTTTAAACTGACGAATGGCGAATGAAAGATGACATAAATAATAATTTGCTTACAGTTGCTGATTCAGCTCATTGTGTGACATAAGCGGTCAGATATCTCACTCTGTTGTCAAACATCAGTTTATTTTCTGACTGCTTAGTAAAACATAAGAACTATTAAACTTTTTAGGTACAAATATATGAAGAGGACCGAAAAAGAAGGTATAGTTTTGGCTTTATTGAATATGCCCAAAAAACTTAATGTTCTTAAAAAGTTATGAAACTGGCTTTATATAGTTGAGTAAATAAATATGATAAATAATTAAAGAATATGGTATGAAGGAGGACCTTATTGGTGACGTCATTAATTTGGTACATTTCTAAGTTTAATGCAGAATAGCCTCAGAATGACTTATTTCTGGGCTTATTTTCCTCTAGAAAATAGTGTCTCCCACTCTCGCCCGCTTCGGTTTTTGGATATATTATGTAAAATGCTTTGAAAAATCACATATCTCAAAATCTTTGTGGGCGACGGTGGCAGAGTATGTTTTCTGAAACAAAATTCTACTGAAAACTGGTGTCTTCTTCAACTTTTTAAGAAAATACGGGAAAATGCACAAGTAAATGACGTCACAATCAACATTCAGGAGGTCATATAAGAAACAGAAGTCTCTGTCGAGACTAAAACTCCACTGGTTTGTTTTTATAGCAAAGGAAGAGAAAAGTACTTAAGCAGTTGGGAATTGAAACTTTACAACAGCAATAAACAGAATAATGATCCTTGATTAACTCTCTAAATGTTCTTAGTATAGTGTACTTGCATGCCACATCATATTATAATCAAACTAAAACGGTATTTGGAGTAGCATTTTGAGAGTAGTCAACAGAAATTTCTATTTTTAGTAACCAAGGCAATAATGTTCATCGAAGTCAAAATCCGATATACAGAATTCTGTATCTTAGTGTAGTCTACTTGTGCGCCAAGCTATATTGAAATCAGACCAAAACTGTAGAAGGAGTAACATTTTGAAAGAATTTCACAGGAATTTCCATTTTTAGTAACCACAGCAATACCGTTCATCAAAATAAAAAACCGATAAAAAGAATTATGTGCCTTAGTGTAGTCTACTTGTGTGCCAAGTTATATTGAAATCAGACCAAAACTGTAGGAGGAATAGCATTTTGAAAGAATTTCACAGGAATTTCTATTTTTAGTAACCACGGCAACAACGTTCACTGAAATCAAAAACCAATATATAGAATTATGTATCTTAGTGTAGTCTACTTGTGTGCCAAGTTATATTGAAATCAAATCAAAACTGTAGGAGGAGTAGCATTTTGAAAGTTTTACAAAGAAATTTCTATTTTTGGTAAACACGGAAACATTGTTCATCGAAATCAAAAACCAATATATAGAATTATGTATCTTAGTGTAGTCTACTTGTGTGCGAAGTTATATTGAAATCAGACCAAATCTGTAGGAGGAGTAGCATTTTGAAAGTTTTTCACAGAAATTTCTATTTTTAGTAACCACGGCACCACCGTTCATCGAAATCAAAAACCAAGGTATAAAATTATGCTTCTTAGTGTAGTCTATTTGTGTGCCAAGTTATATTGAAATCAGACCAAAAGTGTAGAAGGAGTAGCATTTTGAAAAATCGTTTACAGAAAGAGAGAAGGATAGACAGACATACAGACAGACAGACGGAAGGACGCCGGACGCATTACTATCGCATAAGTTCTTCTGGTCTCAGACCAGTAGAGCTGAAAATGATTTGTGTATTCTAACTGCATGGATATCCTATTATTCAGATAGAATAAATTTTAATTTCTTATATCACTTTCATTTTTTAGAAGTCGCCCGCGTGGCGCAGCGGTTAGAGCGTCTGCTATAGAGTCGCGAAGTAAGGAGTCAATCCTTACGTCGCGGGTTCGAATCCCACTGTGGGACGTGGAGACCGGTCCTTCGGATGAGACCGTATAAACCGAGGTCCCGTGTCGCAGTAGGTGCTGGCACGAAAAAGATCCCTCCCCGCTCAATGGCCCTGAGTGCCGAGCATGGGACAAAATTTGCAGCTCTCCACCGGCAAGTGGTGGCGTCTCCATGTGAGTGAAAAATTCTCGAGAGGGACGTTAAATAACATACAATTTAGCAATCAATCATTTTTTAGAAAAGTACAGGGCTTAAGTTGTATTGAAACTGTACACTCTTCTCTGGAAAGGTATAACAAGAGGAAAACTTACTGTTGTGTAAGACCTTGTTTCTGAATGACAAGACAGATACTCGAGTTCCGTCTGACATCAGATGCGTGGTGTCCGAATTAACAGACTGTTTGTCACTGTCCTGTTTATCAACCCTCACATCTCCGATTTCCGAGGAGTCAACATCTTGATTTATAAGCATATCGTAAAGTGTGCCCAGAAATAAAAGAAAGCCAATGATGGAACAGATCACACTGAAATATATAATGTACAATGTACATGTTTGTCATGTTCATAAGCCAAAAAACACAAAATTCATTGAAAATGAATGTTTGTGTATTCAACTGTTTTTATGGATATTTTTGCCAAAATCTATCTGAACTAACTTTTTTCAAACACATAAGATACCAATTGCATTTCAGTTTTTAAGAAATGATGTATAGATGTACAGTGGACTACATATTCTTAAAGAAGAAAAGACATTCTATAGATCTAACTTTAAACAATCTTATTCTAGCGAGTTTAATTGCTCCTACCGCATGGCCAATCAATCAATTTTATGGATTGAATTTACCAATCTATATTCTGTACATGTACCAGTAATACTGTAACATTGATTATTTTATAACAGATTACCTGGCGGCAATAAACTCTGGACTGCTCTTGTACTTTGTCTCTTGATGATACACATATTTCATAGAAAGCTTGATTGTTTTGTTTGTATATTGGTACAGCTCCAAAAATACTATAAAAGAAAAATATCAATTTAATTATATTCTCTAACAAAAAATTTGCAAGTTTCACCAAGACTTAAAAAAATCTTTGAAGAGTGTCAGTCTGATCTATATCTTAAAATAATAAGTACATCTTGGAAAAAAAGATGGCTATAAATGTGTTCCAATTACAAAACATTGATGTAAAGACCCCTATTTTGAAAGTCCGTAAACAGTAAATGAAACCTGCAGCAATTTAATGGTTGTTTCTCTTGTTGAAATTATCCACATTAATATTGTACATGTACATATTAAATTTAGCTTAGTCATTTGGTATCAAGTTGTCGGCACAATCAAGAATACGTGCGATAAATAGTTGAAAAACAGACTGAAAACATCTACCCATTTCATTATATAGGACATAAAATGTGGCTTAATCATCCTTCCAAAGATCTGCATCAGTCTCTTTTCCTAGACCAGGGCTTGGGGTCATAAAACTTAGACGAGATTACTTTTGATCTCAATCTCACTTTAACCAAAGGAATATAAAGTGAAAAGCGAGACTGAGATCAAAAGTGAGCTCGTCTACGTTTTATGGCCCCCAGGCCTGCTTGAACAAATCAGAAAGATGGACACATGTAATAATACACTATAAGAACTGTCACAAACTTCTCCTTGATGTCAAAACAGGTAGACATTTAGTTTAACCAGTCTTAATTAAATTTTAAGTTCAGACCTAATTCCAACACTTCTTTAACATCAGTAGCAGTACATGCATCAGGCAGGCAGACCCCAATCTTAAGATCAGTGGTGTTATACCCCTGTAAAACAGATAGAATGTATGGTCATGTATTTTTTTTTATTTTACAAATCTCTTACCATAGCATTTTTGTCTACAATTAGCTAGATATCACCCCCGCAGTCGAATGCACTACCAATTAAATCTGAGATGTGAGATGTCTAAGCATTGATTTAAGCTTTAATGCATAAATATTAATAAATGAATTATATATTTGGAAGATACCATACAAATCCTAACCTTTTCCTAATCTATTTAACATGTTTCAAATAATCTTAAATTTTGAAGAGTAACATGAAAAAAATTAAACTAACGTTACCACCCTCTTGGAACACTGAATCATCTGTCTTTTTTTTACAATTTCAAAAAACATGTAAAATCTTACCAAAGGATTCAACAATCCTGCAACAAAATATTTCCCTCGAACCAGGAAAGTCTCATTCAAAGTGATTCTATCTGTGAATGCCTGACTTATTGCGTTACACCCATCATACTGACCGAGCCATAGGAAATCACCATCAAATATACCACTGGGAACTTTTCCTATGGCATCAAGCACTGAAATACAAAATCTGTTACTTGAGCACATAATCAGATAGTGAATATGAAATTTTAAATCCAAATAATTATGCAATGAAGGGCAATAAATCTTCTCTATAGTCTAAGAAATATTTCTGCAAAATTTGCAGTACCCATTTTTTGTTAATGTTGTTGTTTTCTATTGAAATATTCTTAAAGTAAATGAAATTTTTTCAAAGACTGGGATACTTTTTATGCTGTTTATAAATATGGAAAAAAGATATGCATGTTTTTACTTTTTAGAGACCAAAGACTTCTTTCCTTCAAACCATCAAGTAACAGCTGAAGTCCAACAACACAACCCCCCGACATTTTGATCCGAGACCCGAAATGAGTCATAAATTCCTTGTTAAGGAGCACAGCCTGGTCATACATTGAGTCCAGTGATAGCATTTTCTTCAAAATTAAAAACCTCTCAGTTTTGGAAATTTCATAAAAGAGAAAGCATCTGTATAGAGAGCAACAGAGTTTTAGATATAACATTTAATCCAATTAAGCAAATGATTTTGCTTCATAAATTTGTCATACCTGAAGCATAATGGTGCCATTGAATATGTGGATAAAATCGGGTTCAGACTCCCCCTGAGTTAGCTTGACATGACCCTGTCTCATCAGCTCATGGTACTGAGGAACGTTCCTGTGGTCCTGTAGGGCACCCCAACACACCGAGAGTAGAACAGAGCTCAGCAATATAGTTTTCTGGAGAGCCATTCAGGTGGATTTAGCACATCTGTTAAAAGACATACTGGGTTATATTTTAAATACAGTTTTTTTTAATATTAAGACTATGAAGATGAAACAATTAAAAGGATAACAAGCAAGATTTATATTTCCCCCATTCTTGGCACACTCACTGTCTCATCCTGAAATAATCCGTCTCCCCTCCCATTAATTCAAATTCTAGTAATATCTTGCCTTCCTGTTTAATACCTATATTATGTAATTTTCACACTTAGCTTTGACAGTAATTACAGTGAAAAAATGTAATCATTTCTTCTTCTGCATACGATACATAATCTTGTCTATGTGCCATTCAGAAAAATCTGTCAGAAGAGTTGTGTTATTATACATGTATAAGATCATTGGCCTTGCCGTGATTTGAATTTTGCGTGTTTAAGGAATTTGTTTTATTTTAATTTTAAAATTGATTTTGCATAGAAATTATTTGAGGGTGTAACTTTCATCTGTTTGTAATGGTGTTCTACAGATTTCATGCATTTCGTCCGCTCCAGTAAATCAAAATTATTACCGGTATAAGTCATTTTCTGCCTAAAACTCTAAATATATAATATCAAAAGAATTTGATGCATTGGCAATGAAATTCAAACAGAAAGAGGGGTTGAGAATTTTTTGTCAGTATATCAATATGTTTGATAAACATATAGCCGATAAAAATGTATTAAAACTACTGTAGATTTAACTTTAAACAAAGGCTATTCCATAAAATCATAAAAATGGCCTTTGTCAGACTTAATGTATTCACCTTTTAAATTTTAATTTATGTATTACTTGACATTAATTACCTTCAAACTTACAGCAATCTGAACATGGTCATTTGCAGTGAATCTGATAATACCACTTATAAATATAAAATAACATCAGTATGCAGGAGGAGGGAAACACATCACGTGGGAATTAATTGATGCAAATTGACTAAGCAATTCACAGTTCAATAAGTTATTTATACAATTTTCATACATTTTTATCAGACAAAAAAATTATTAGGGGTAATCAAAATATATTGTAAAAATGCATATGGTAAGGTTATTCCACCCTCCTATGATGTCATAGGTTTTTGCAAAAACTGTTTTAGTTTAAATTCATACCTGATGGAACAATATCTTTTGGAGAAATGCTTTTCAATAGGTGTACTTATAAATATTGTTAACTAAAAGAATTTAAAAAATGCATATTTTTTTCTATTTATTCAATTATTCAAAAGTATCTTATAAGTAAGAAGTATTTAGGAACATTCAGCATCAGAATATGCATTTTAATCAGTTTTTACATATTTTTCATGATAAGTTTACAAAAAATGTGCAATTTTTTGTTGTTGACCTATACTTCTGTTTATTTATATTTCCCATCTTTAATGATATGGTGACCTATACATTTATTGTAATAAGTGGAAAATTTCAAGCATATTAAATGAAAATAAATGTAAATAAATGTAGTTAATGTACTTTGATCGACTAGCAGTTTTACTGCTAATCTCATTATAACTTTTTCAGGTGACAAAAATATCCATTGCACATGTCAAAGTGTGTTCCACGTATTAACCTTAATCTATAAATATGTGTAACCATGCAATGAAAACAGATTATAGTGGGTGGAGAACTTCTTAATGAAAATCTTAATTTGCAGATCATGTACTAATCACTTTTAATTATCTCTGGATGTTACATCATCAGTTCATATTAGCGTGATTAGATATATGGTAGACCTTTTTTTTTTACCTGATAACGAAATCTTTCAATAGATCTAGTCCTAGGCGCCTACCTTAAAACATACAAAAATGTCATATTCTATTACCAGATTTAAGGTAGATCGCGTTTTTGCTGACGTCACAAAGAATTTGGCGTAAAACTTTTACCGCGTTTACAATAGCAAACTACAGTATAAACAAGCAAAAATATCTTCAGAATTATGCTGTAAAAAAAAAACTAAACGTACATAAAAGCTTGTTTGATCTGTAAAATAATTTATGTATACATATATGTAATAAAAAATAAAGGATGGATCATTGATTGACATTAGTAAATTAAGAGTTTTCTTTATGTTAGGAAATGCACTCTTAAATTTTTTTTTTCGAAGTGAATCGCAGTAATTCAGAATTCTATCCATATAAAATTGCCATTGCATTCAATTTATTACGGAGGAATATTTAAATTTATTTTGCCTCAGAAAGAAATTGTATCACAATCGACAAACCGTCAAAACATTTTCGAGTTTAAAGAACTAAAACTTTTAAGAAGATATATACATTCAATATGAAGAAAGTAAAAAAAATACCCCCCGAACGACCCTGCACCAACAAATTCAGCCATTCAATCTTTGACTGACCGTGATAACTGTATGTATGTATCTGTACCAAAAATAATGTTCCTTCTATCTATCTTATTTGTGATATCGAGAATCTATTCCATTCCATACACAATTAGAATTTCCTCTGTCTAATCAAAATCATGACTTAACAGTGAAAGTGCATACTTTAAATTTTACCATCCTCAGACAAGTGAGTAAAAAGAGCATATTAAATGACCAAGAGAACACAAAGTTCTTGTTAGTATTCCTTATTCACATCCTTATTGCAAGATCAAATGATGCTGAGAGTAACACTGGACCTGCTGATTCTTCCTACCCATGTGGAACTTGCGATTTTCCAGTCACTTGGAACGATATTAAAGGGTATTATGTGCGAAACCTGCAATCAGTGGTACCTTGGAGACTTGGACAGATGCATCAATTACAGACAACCAAATTTTTCAAACCGAGTGTCACAGTTGTAATTAAATCATAATTATTATTAAATATTTGCTTTGATGCTCTGCGCAATATTAAGTACGTATTCTGATTGGCGCGCATAGCCAATCGAATACAACCGGTTTTGCAGGTATGTGAGAGCCATGTGCGAGTGTTTTGTTTTGTACAGGTGAATTTCTATTTTTAGCATTTCCTTTACGTATGACTGATCAGTGACCTACCATGGACCAATGGATTTCGTTATACTAATTTATATGCATGTTTTACTAACCCGTGCACTATATAAAGTAAGAAACCCGCCGAAATCCCCACCCCAAGCTCTTCAGCCTTTACGGTAGCTGATTGCATATTTAGATTCTATCTCAGATCGATTCAATCGATGTGAAGCATAATATATTTCTGATTTGATACTGGATGCCTGGTAAGATGTTCATTAATCTTGTAATTCATTTACTTGTTTAATTTATGTAACGATCTACTGGCAGTCGTTTGAATATCTTATTTAATTATTACTTTTCGTAAATGTTGAAATGTCTTTTTGTTTCGTGTTTGTCTATGTGTATTGTTTTGTATGAGTGTTGTGAGAGTGTTTTTCTATTTTCTAGGTTTTTCTTTATATCCATTAATAAATTGATAAACGACCGAACCAGTTTTGTTCTGAATTCTTCAAACAAGACCGTGACCCTATGACACGAGTATAAATTGTACCGTAAAGACCGTGTCTCTACTGGAGGATGAGTGTTCATTGCTGTTAATAAAAACTATGGGAGCTCACCAGTTCAGTCGTTGATAATCATAATGTAGATAAAATGTGGGACTGCTTTAAAACCAACCTGGAAAACAGCATAAAGCAAAATACACCACACAAAGATGCCAGATCCAAAGATGGCTTACCATGGATAACACCAGAACTCAAGAAACTCATCCATAAGAGAAACAGACAATACAAAAAGAAGAAATCTGGAGACAAAGAACAAAGAAATTAAGGGGAAAGTACAAATTAAAGAGAGTTAAGAAGAGCCTAGTGGACCTTCATCGAGGGAATATAACACCTAATGTTGAGGACGACCAATAAAGCGGATGAAAGCGTTTCTTGACTTATAACAGTTCCAGTCCGTATTCTCAGAGAAGACACATACCAGTACTGAAGAATTTATTTGTGACTGTCATATGAGTGGAAAATACCCAGTTGCACAAGAACTGCACATCACTCATAATGGAATTCTAAGACTAATGAAAAATCTGAATTCATATAAAGCAGCAGGCCCAGACGGGATTAAACCAAGAGTGCTGAAGGAGTTGGCTGACAGCGCGACCCCTATCCTCACCATCAGCTTTATAAAATCTTCACAAAGTGGGGAGGTACTATCGGAGTGGCGTAAAGCGTATGTCATTTCGATCTTCAAAAAGGTGATAGATATATTAAAGGCTGAAAACTATCGACACATCTCCTTTACATGTATCTAATGCATGCTTATGAAACACATTGTTACCAGCCATATCATGCAACATGGTGATATTAACAACATTATATACCCACTTTAGCATGGATTTTGTAGCAAAAGATCCTGTGAATCCCAACTCATTGAGTTTATAGATGACATAACCACCTACATGGCTGCCGGAAAGCAGACAGATGTATTGATCATTGATTTTACTGAGGCTTTTGACAAAGTTAGCCATATAGTCTCCTCATCCATAAGCTCTGACATTATTGGATCCAGGGGAACGTGAACAACTGGATTGCTAGCTTCCTTACCAACAGAATACAAGCCGTAGTTGTTGATGGAGAAATGTCCAGTTATGTAAGTGTTGACTCTGGAGTGCACAAGCGTCAGTCCTTGGGCCATGCTTAGTCCTATTCTTAGACTACATTAATGACATGCCAGAAGGTCTCAATGCTACAGTAAGACATTTTGCTGATGACACTATTGTGTATCTTACTGTTACATCAGAAATGGGTACTCCAGGCAGACCTAGATAAACTGGGCATTTGGGTTTAGGTGAAAGGATGTCGAAAAAGAAATTCCATCCTGATAAGTGTAATGTATAATCAGTCAGCAGGAAGCCCAACCCAATACATAACCAATATACACTACATGGTCATATTCTTGAACATGTAGAGAGAGCAAAATACCTCAAGTTGGCTGTCTCATAACATCAGGCTTGAAATGGAGTGACCACATCAGTAGCATCTGCTGCAAATGTAACAAGACCTCATTTCTCCGCCGAAACTGAAACCTGAAACATCAGCTCAACATCTATAAAGGAAAGTGTATATAAATCACTACTAGTATGACCTCAGTTGCAGTATGAAGCACGTGTCTGGGACCCCTTCACCCAAAAAGACATTCATAACCTGGAAATGGTCTAACGATGCTGCACGATACGTAAGCAACAGACACGGTAACAGATCAAGTGTGGACAGCATGATTCAACAACTACAATGGTAGACACTTCAAGAGCGTTGGCGAATCTCCAGACTCATCCTTTTTCATAAATATGTTCATGACGAAGTTGCCGTTACCAAGTGTGATCGATTCATTCCATCATTGTGTCAATCACGACATACCCATCGTAAAGCTTACCAAATACCATCCTGTAAAAGTGACGATCGGAAATCCTCATATTTCCCTCGTACCATGAAAGAGCAGAACAGCCTTCCACCAGGGATAGTCTAGGCAAATTTACTTGAGACTTTTTGGTCTCAAGTGACCACCTACATGCCATAAATTGTAATTGTAATATTTTAACCTTTTCAACTATTCATTTTTTTTTATTTTTGGTAACTCATGTGCACCACATATGCCATAATAATCAGCAAGTTGATTGTGGGCATTACATGGCAGAAGCAGGAGTAAATTCAAATTTTATTCTGGTCGTACAGGCATATGGAAAAATGACGTCGCATTAGGCCTAGTTTAGCGATGTATTTCGTCGTTTTTGAAAATGTCTCAATTAGTATGAAGATTGCAAAGTTTTAAAGTTTTTTTGCAAGAAATTGAGCGAGAATGCATATTTTTTCTTAAAAGATCGATTTTAAATTTACTTCACTTAATATGAAATTAGTCTGCTTCGTTTTAATTTTAAAAGCATGGTTTTGGAATGCGATTGCTGGCGTGAACGCCGCTTTGTACTACTGTAGATTCCTTATTTTTCGCGAGTACATTTTATCGCGGACTGGTCTTTGACGTCAAATCGCGAGAATTATAATTCGCGATTGGATAGTTGATCAACAGAATTAACATAGATATCAGCACCATTAAAATAAAAGCGAGTTATATTTTTTGACGCTTCTCGCGAAATTACGCGGAAATTAATTCCTCGCGGATAATTAGGAATCTACAGTATATAGTTCAATGAGATAGCGTCACCTATTCTCATCAACATTAGTGCATTTGAAATATAATTACAAAATAACCACACATGCAGACAAATGTGAAAAAAAAAATCAGAAAGAAAAAATTGAAATGAGATGATTTAGCTGACAATTTTTTAGAGTATGTTTTAAGGCAGACCGTAAACCAGCGATCTTCGTTGAAGAAAAAACCCAATAAAATTATACAATGTGCCGTAATATACCACAACTTACCTTCTACCTTAAATTTCTTTCCGTGAATCTGTGCAATTTCGTTCAAAAAGATATTTACAATCTGAACATGTAACACGTGTCATTGGTGCACTAAATACGGATTCGGATGTACATTTTAGAAGAACAACAAGTGTCTCATATATACTACACAATCACACCCTAGGTTGGCAAAGCTTACATCAAAGTAGGGCGGATGCAAGGCTTGTACTTATGTACAAGATTATACATGGTCTGAATCCCCTCAGTTCAGTTCATTCCCCCCAGTAAGGCTACTCGTTTATCTCATTCCCTCACCCTTCGACAGATACAAGCTACAAAAAATATTTATAAATGCTCTTTTTTCCATCTTACGCTAGTTCAGATTGCTGGGAAGCATTGTCTCACTTTCACATGTTGAACATTTTAAACTGGAACTGAGCAGATTGAATCACCCCAGACGTGTCACCTTAATTATATAATAGTGTTTTATATATCTTTTAACTGTGAATACTGTTTTTCTAATCTTTTATCTTCATTAATATTCCCTTTTCATTGCATTGAAATTTACTTTCTCTACTTTTTTTTTTACATCTTTTAAACAGCTGCACATCTCAGTCAAAATACTCAAAGTTTGAGGGTGAGTAGTATCGAGGGATATAATAGATACCGCCCTTATAACCGAGACAGTCCTTGACCCTTACAACAGTAAAAGGTTATCTTTGAAATAAGATGTGTTTGTGAAATACTATGCGCCCGGCGGCAACTAAATTTTTTTAGAAGCTATTTATAGTGTATATGTCACAGTCAAGGTCATTGATCTTGGTGTCATTTGAAAGAACCAGATTAGTAAAGTATGGATACCACAAATGAAGTCTCTATCTCTTGTGGTTCAAAACTTTTGGCAAAGGTGCGAAAAAATATTTTAAGCATACAGGTCACAGTCAAGGTCACAGGGTCATTGACCTGGGTGTCATTTGAAAGAGATTAAATAGTGGAGTATGCATACCAAATATGAAGTCTCTATCTTTCATGGTTTAAAAGTTATGTCGAAGGTTAAAGTTTGCAGGGAAAAAAGTTATTTTGAGCATATAAGTCACACTCAAGGTCACAAGGCCATTGACCTTGGTGTCATTTGAAAGAGCTTATTTAGTGAAATATGCATACAAAATATGACGTCTCTATCTTTCATGGTTTTAAAGTTACGGCGAAGGTTAAAGTTTGCAGACAAACTAACAAACAGACAAACAGACAGACAGGACAAAAACAATATACGCCCTGGATCTATCAATCCGGACGCATAAAAAATCGATGGGCAAGCACGTTACAATGTAGTATAATAAAACATCGAGGGAGATATTTGAACCGTTTCTTTTTGCTGAATCGATTGATTGTCCCCTGCTTTCGCGAAATCGGGGGGGGGGGGGCATTTAAATCTCATTCGTCTGTCAGTCTGAAGTTCTATCCTTCCCTCACAAAAAAATTAACCTTGGTCATATCTTTTGAATGAGAAGACCTAGGGCTGTCATATTTCATGTTTATTGCTTGCGACATGACTTTTCTAAACACACTATAATTTTTGACCCCCTGAGATTGACCTTGAAGTTTGACCTACTTTCAAAATATGTAAACATTGCTTTGAATGGGCCATAACCTTTGAATAAGAAGAAATACAATAAAAATAGATAAGCCTATCATATTAAACATGTGTATTAACTGTGACAAGACTTTTTTTTTTAAATACACTATTATTGTTAACGTTGTTACCTTGATCTTGAAGTTTGACCATCTTTTAAAAAAAATTAAATAAACCAGGTACTGACTTTTCAAAGGGAAGAGTTAGGGTTTTCATATTAAACCTGTGTATTGCCTGTGACAAGATCTCTTTAAATACACAATGATTTTTTTTACTCCGTGACCTTGACCTTGGAATTTCACCTACTTTTTTTCAAAATTAAAACACTTCTTTAAATTGACCATAACTTTTGAATGAGAAGAAATAGCTCTTTTATATTATGAACATGTGTATTACCTGTCACAAGTCTTTTATGAATACAGGAAGTGTCAATCAAACGCGTCTAAAAATTTGAAGCTTCAATACTTTCACAAAAGATTTTTTAAATTATATTTTCGTTTGAAATGCTACAGCAACATAAAAGTATGAAATTATACAGAAAATTTGAGAATATATTAACATCAAATCCGTGTCAAAGCACCTTTAAGATAAGAACAGAGAATAATTGAAAATATCTATAGAACTATTTCCCTTATAAATCTGGTTGAGTAAGAAAGCGAAAGCTTGTTTGGACTTTGTACATCATGTGTTCTATAACCGGAACAAGTATAGTTTTAAAATCCTACTAAAACAAAGAAGCTTGGAAAGTATTCTTAAGGCTGAATTTTATTTCCAGAATTCTTTGAAATTTCAAACTTTTTTTTCCCAATATTTTTATCTTTTTTTTCATTTAGGACATTTTGAAGTTTTCATCTCCGACATTTTTCAGGCATTTCTCTGCATAATGAAAAACAGGATAGAAGATTCTACTTATGAATAATTTTAAAGGATTTCTTTTTGTAGCACATGTATATCAAATGTCTTGAACATACGTTCGGTGCAAAATTGACAAAATTTCATCCTTCATTGAAGTCTTTTAAATAGGTTTAGTACTACATATATATAGATACATATATACAGAATTTTTCATATATTTTTACCCATATTTTGAAAATGTGGTTTGAAATCAATTCTTTTTTTTTTTTTTTTAATTTCCACTTTTTTTTTTAATTTCCACCTAGTAGGCTTAATCAACATTTAATTATCGGATATGTACCAAGCAAAAATTCCAGAAATTAAAAGAAATTAATATCGAAAATGAAATGACAAATTGTCGGAAATGAATTAAAGAAATTGTAGAAAATGCTATGCAGATTTCCGGTACTGAAATGCAGCAATTCTGAATTAATCTCAACTTATTCTATTCAAAATATGACTGTTTAATCTTTTAATGATCTAAAGACTATCTGTCATTATGTAGTCTTAATCTTTTGAATGTCTTATTCAAATCAGGGAAAGCACTTTCAATAAAAATCAAACACTTAAATAGACTGACAGACACTTGACAAATGCAGAAGATCCTGTACGCTGATTATAACACAAACTGTAGAAAACCAATTACGATTCTACTTGTATAATATTAACTTTTACTTTGTGCTGCGTCTACAAAATTTCAAAATTAAATATTCATACATGTTAAATGTATATTACAATATTTCAGATTCTAAACCAGTTATAGCTAAATACATACATATATATTTTTAAAAAATTACATATAAATATTTCAAAAGATAACAGATCATAACAGAGTTTATCTTAGTTTCTTCTCAGTAGAAGTCTTTCTAGTCCTATCATTGGTGCTTCAAACGCCATGGAAACAAAGAAAGCCACTCCGTACGTTGCCATCCAAAATCCCGAGGCACAGTAGGTCAGGCGACTGAGGGGAGACCACAGACGGGCCGACAGGAACGTATTGATAAAACCTACAGGGTCAAATGTTACAATGTGTCCATTAAACATGAACCAAACACTGTTGATCTTAACTAACTTCTGACATGAATATATTAGTTAAGCTGGTCCATTGGTTCTGGACAAGAAACTTAAGATATTATGTGAAAAGTTCAATTTAAAGCTCAATGATGCCTTAGACGTGAAACAGCAGGGCACATTTAAATACATATACCAAATAAGGTATAGTATTTTTGTTCTTTTAATACAAAGGCACAGCAGTGCAACAACAAGTTGAAATATTTTTCAGATCACTTATTTATATTTACATTTGCAAATGTTTTCCTTTATATAACACTACTGAAAGCAATGCGTATCTATAACTGTATAAATACCGGTACGGGGTCAAGAGGTCATAGATGTGCGTATGGATAAACGTTCGAAGTAATTTCTCAGTGACGTCTTAAAGGGTCGACACGTGTTCAGTGGATTGTATAAATGCCGTTGGGTTTGAAAAATAATGCATTTCACACGTAAAAAGTCACAATCAGGCAAATATAAAGAATGAATAAGTCACAAATGTAAATATAAGTAATAAGGTATCATTTAAAACATTTAACGGGCTATAAATACGGGTTGGTACGAGATTAAATTTATCATAAAGCTGCGGGCTTTATGGAATTTAATCACGTGACCAACCCGTATTTATATTCCGATAGATGTTTAAAAATGATACCTTATTTCTTAAATATTGTACTCTATATTACTGTAACCTCCATTTCCTATACTGCAGGCAAAAATAATCCATCCTACACCCAAGCCCCAAGTTGTAGTTGACAAAGAGTTGTAAAGGGCAGAAACTGCTGTAGAGAATTTATGGCCCCTGTACAGTTCAGTGCTCCCAAACACCAATGAAGACAAACAAATCAGGGCAATAATCCATCCCAACATCACAATCACCTGGTTAAATATAAAGCTAATATAAAAACAGTTCTCTGGAGCATATGCATGCGCATGCATCTATTAAAAAAAAAGTCAATCCATTTCCATAAAAGAACTTGTTAGCACTTGCAGCAATTAACAAATTTGTTGAAAATCAGTCTGACGGTTAATTTTTTCCTTTCTTAAGTTTTTTTAAGAATGCATTTTTATTTCTGGAATATTTGTTTGCTTTGTTTTCTTTTAATTTTTATAGGACTGGTATATGCACATTTATAGTTACAAGAAAGTATGATGGCCAATTTTCAAAACATCAAACTCTGAGGAGTATGTAGTGAACTCTTCAGAATTAGAGGCGCGTTTGGTCATCTGACTGGGACAGCATGGCATTGCGGATAATACAAAACATGCCACTATCAATCCAATTTTAAATGTAATGTGCATTTGTCATTCGTACTAAAGAATAGAAGAACTAAAAGACATATGTAAAAGAGCGAAAACCCTAACTTTATCGTCCATTAATAAAAATACGACATTTCCAAGGTATGTGTATTGACTTTAAATGTACCATTATGATAAACTGATAAATAGATACATACGATCTTCAATAGATGTAAATTAATATCCTTGTCATCTCTACTCTTGATTAAAATAAAGTCCACAGCAATAAAATCTTTCATATGCATTTTTTTGGATTTGTTCATCGACATTCAACGTGTTGTTTACATGTTTATGTTACGTTTCTCCCAGAAATCCCGCGAGATTTGTACATTCTCCGACTTTTTCACAAAAGAGCACACTAGGAACTATAACTCTTCAATAGTGGAAATATAATGTATTGAAGACATTATTTTATGATTTGTTGTCTTCATACCCTTAATCAATATGTAATTTCAATTATCAGCATCCAAAAAAATTTTTTTTTTGTAATTCTGCAGATGTTCATTATTGACATTAATACTTACTTTTGGCAGCTTGACTCGTCTCTCAGATTTCCACATGAAGTATCCTGTTAAAACACCAATAAGGTATGGGGCTATTCTGGCATAGGGCTTCTGGTATACCTTATCAAATGGTTTACAACGGCGGACACAACTTGGGACGAAAAGGGACGGAGTTAATTAATTACAAAGAAAAACTAAAAGCTACATATTATCAGAAACATTGGATGTGTCCAGGACTACAATCGCAAGTGTTAAGAAGCGTGTAGAGCGTCAAGTTTTCATAGAAAACATCTCAGACAAGACAGGAGACCTATCGCGACAGACTATCAAAAGCTAGAAAGGCTGGAAAAAACCTACAGAAGAGATAGTTTACAGGATATGACAGGAAAATTCAATGAAAATTAGGAACAGTCAATATCTAAACAAACTGTACAATTACATCTGCATAAATATTGATTCGTGGGGCGGATTGCAAAGAAAAAACTGGTAATTCGAGAGTTTAATAGGAGAAAGCGTTTATCTTGGTGTCGAGAAAGAGAAAACTCACTGTTGGCAACCTTTGAAGACAAGTTATATTCTCAGATGAATCCAAGATTGTTATGCAGGACAAGAGTGTATTACATATATTTGGAGGAAAGGGGGGGGGGAGTGGAGGCCAGATTTGGTAGAAGCGCGCAAAACAAAACCATGTTACCAAGTTATGATCTTGGGGTGTATCACCTGGCATAGAGCCGGCACTATTTCTATAATGCTGATAAATATCAGATCTTAGTCAACAATTTCTGGCCAGTTTTATTTCGTCATTTTCCGACTGGAAATCATCTTTACCAAGACAGTAATGGTCCTGTACACAGTACGCGTTCAATGCAGGATTATTTGCGTGTGAACATTATTACAACGTTGCTGGCCAGTCCAGAGTTCAGATTTAAGGACATACGCAAGATACTTTACCTACTGATAATTTTCGAAGATATTCTAAATTTAAAATTATACTACCAATACATGTTCTCAGACAAAAATTCAGCATGCGTTTCCAGGGGTTTTGCTCGGATATCAAATTATGAAAAAGGTTGAATTTTTCAAAGAAAAATATACAAAAATTACGAAACATGAATTCCAGATTTTTCCCAACAAAATATGGTTTAGAAGAATTTTACAAATCCATATAAAGACATTAAAAGTATTAAACACAGGTCCTTCATTTAGTGAAACTCTTCAACTCCATGGAAAAGTCCAATATAAAGTTCAAACTACGTTGTGTATAACCTTAAATATAATTCAAAATCTGTGCTCCTTATTATAAGAAAGCTTCATGGAAGGATAGGGAGAATTTAAGAACAGAGCCGGAAATCTTCCTTGCAATCCTGCGCATCTGGACCCAAAAAACACCACAGTATGTCAAAAGCATGTACAGAAGCAATTGGAGATGGTTACTAAATGTACATATTTGTTTAAAAGAGCTTACGTTTAAAAGATCACCTTAATAGGTAAGTTATTTTTGATTTACTTAATCTCTGAAATGAAATAAAAATAAACATAAACGAGTTACGATGTTGACTACTACTTTCGTGGCGCATTTAAAAACGCCGCCATTTTGTACGAATATATTTTGTATCATAATGTAGTTTGAATTTAAAGTTTAAGTATTACTCACCATGTTGATGTCAGTGTAGTAAAAAGTGTCTCTTTGGCTCATAATGTAGACATGTATGATGACGGGATGAACCAAGTAGGCACAGTAGGTCAGGCGACTGAGGGGAGACCACAGACGGGCCGACAGGAACGTATTGATAAAACCTACAGGGTCAAATGTTACAATGTGTCCATTAAACATGAACCAAACACTGTTGATCTTAACTAACTTCTGACATGAATATATTAGTTGCAACTCTTTGTCAACTACAACTTGGGGCTTGGGTGTAGGATGGATTATTTTTGCATGCAGTATAGGAAATGGAGGTTTAAAAAAATCTAGAGCAAATATAATAAAAAATATTTCAACTTGTTGTTGCCCTGCTGTGCCTTTGTATTTAAAGAACAAAAATACTGTACCTCAATTGGTATATGTATTTAAATTTTCCCAGATGTTTCACGTCAAAGGCATCATTGGGCTTTAAATTGAACTTTTCAAATAATATCTTAAGTTTTCTTGTCCAGAACCAATGGACCAGCTTTACTAATATATTTATATCAGAAGTGAGTTAAGATCGACAGTGTTTGGTTCATGTTTAATGGACACATTGTAACATTTGACCCTGTAGGTTTTATCAATACGTTCCTGTCGGCCCGTCTGTGGTCTCCCCTCAGTCGCCTGACCTACTGTGCCTACCTGGTTCATCCCGTCATCATGTATGTCTACACTTTGAGCCGAAGAGACCTCTTGTACTTCTCTGACATCAACATGGTGACTACAACTAAAACTTTAACTTCAATCTACAGTATGATGCAAAATGTATTCGTACAAAATGGCGGCATGTTTACATTCGCGACGAAAGTAGGCCAACATTGAAACTTGTCTATTTCATCTCTGAAATAAAATAAATCAAAAATAAATTTTCAAAAACGCCAGCGTGGCGCAGTGGTTAGAGCGTCTGCTTTAGAGTCGCGAAGAAAGGAGTCAATCCTTACGTCGCGGGTTCGAATCCCACCGGGGGGCGTGGAGACCGGTCCTTCGGAGGAGACCGTATAACCGAGGTTCCATGTCGCAGTAGGTGCTGGTACTAAAAATATCCCTCCCTGCTCAATGGCCCCGAGTGCCGAGTAAAGGACAAAATTTGCAGCTCTCCATCCGAAAATGGTGGCGTCTCCATATGAGTGAAAAATTCTCGAGAGGGACGTTAAACAATATACAATCAATCAAACAATCAATCAAAAATCTTTTAAACGTATTACACTTAGTAATCGTCTCCGAATCGTCCTTTACAGGATTTTGACATACATGTACTCTGGTGTAATAATGGTCCAAATGAGCTGGATTGTACGGAAGAGATCCGTCTTTGTTCTTAATTCTCCTATTCTTCTACTTCCTAATCTTCTTCATACCTATAACTTTTCATAACAACTTTACTATATCCAAGTTTTTGAGGGGGTCTGCGTTTTGAAGGGGGAGTGTTCAATTTTGACTTGGTTTAGTATGTAAATTTAGTAACTCTGCAAATTCCAGGAGGCAGACCCCCTTCTTCTAGATCCGAGCACGTTTCATGAAGCTTTCTTTTATTAAAGAGCCACAGATTATCAATTATATTTAAGTCTGGACTCTTTGCTGGCCAGCTCGTTGTTGCAATTCGGTTCCTGAGCAAATAAGAGTGCTTGATGCCATAGGAAAAGTTCCCAGTGGTATATTTGACGGTGATTTTAGGTGGCTTGGTCAGTATGATGAGTGTAATACAATCAGTCAAGTTTTCACAGAAAGAATCACTTATAAGGAGAATTTCTTTGTTCGAGGGAAATATTTTGTTGCAGGATTGTGGAATCCTTTGGTAAGATTTCACATGTTTTTTTTTTTTGAAATTGCAAAAAATAAGAAAAATAAGACAGTGTTCCCAGAGGGTGATAACGTTAACTATACAGTTTCAGTTTAAATTTTTACATTTTACTCTTCAAAGTATAAGATTAATTGAAACATGTTAAATGGATTAGGGAAAAGGTAAGAATTTGTGTGATATCTTCCAAATATCATTTATTTATGAATATTTATGCATTAAAACTTAAATCAATGCTTAAACATGTCACATCTTAGATTTTATTGGTATTATGCATTCCAATGAGGGAGTGACATCTAGCTGATTGTAGGTATGAATGCTATGTTCAGAGATCTGTATATTGCAAAATTAATAAAAATTCTATTTCTGTTTTACAGGGGTATAACGCTACTGATCTTAGGATAGATGTCTGTCTGCCTGATGCATGTACTGCCACTGATGTTAAAGAAGTGATGGAATTAGGTCTGAACTTAACATTTTATGAAGAACTGGTTAAACTAAATGTCTACCTGTTTTGGCATCAAGGAGAAGTTTGTGACAGTTCTAATATTGTATTATTACATGTGTCCATCTTTCTGATTTGTTCAAGTCCAGGTCTGGGGGCCATAAAACTTAGACGAACTCACGTTTGATCTCAGTCTCACTTTTCACTATATATTCCTTTGGTTAAAGTGAGACTGAGATCAAAAGTGATATCGTCTAAGTTTTATGACCTCCAGCCTTGGTCTAGGAAATAAGACAGATGCATATCTTTGAAAGGATGATTAAGCCAAATTTTGTGTCCTGTATAATGAAATGGAGAGGGTTTTTTCAGTCTGTTTTTCAACTATTTATCGTACTTCCATACCAAATGACTAAGCTAAATTTTAAATGCGTCAATTTATTATGTACATGTACAGTATTTATGTAAAAAATGGTTTTAACAAGAGAAACAACCATTAAATTGCTGCAGATTTTATTTACCTGTTTCCAAACTTTCAAAAAGGGGTTCTTTGTATCAAGATTTTGTCATGAAAAGATATACATCACCATCTTTATTCCAAGATGTACTTATAATTTCAAGATATAGTTCAAACTGACACTCTTCAAAAATTTTTAAGTCTTGACGAACTTTGCATTTTTTTCAGAAGCAGAGAAGAAAATTGAATTGATCATTTATATTTTCTTTTACAGCATTTTTAGAGCTGTACCAATATACAAATAAAACAATCAAGCTTTCTCTGAAATATGTGTATCATCAAGAGACAAAGTACAAGAGCACTCCAGAGTTTATTGCTGCCAGGTAATCTTTTATAAAATAATTAATGTTACAGTATTACTGTTACAGTATATATTGATAAATTTAGAGTTCCATCTTCACAATGTTGCCATACGGGGGCATCAGTGTTTCACAAACACATATTGTTTTCATTAATACACAAAAGAATTGCCATTTCTTTTTAGCTATTAAGGATAAAGTTAAATTAAGGGACAAGGTGACGAGATAAAAATATAAAGTAAATAGAAAAGTCTTATCACGAGCAACACACATGCAAGTTTAATATGAAAACCCCATCTCTTTCTATTCAAAAGTCATGACCAGGGTTAATATTTTTAAAAAGTAAGTCGAATTTCAAGTTCAAGGTCACAAGGTAAAATAAAATAGTGTATTTAGAAAAGTCTTGTCACATGTAATATACACATGTTTAGTATGAAAGCTCTATCTCTTCTCACTCAAAAGTTACAGCCAATTTAAAGAAGTGTTTTGATTTTTCTAAGAGTAGGTGAAATGTCAAGGTCAAGATCACGGGGTAAAAGATTATTGTGTATTTAGAAACCTCTTGTCATAGGCAATACACAGCTTAGATATGAAAGCTCTACCTCCTCTCATTGAAAAGTAAGTACAGAGTTCATTTAAGTTATTTGAAAAGTAGGTCAAACTTCAAAATCAATGTCACAAGGTTAAAAATCTTAGTGTATTTAAAACAATCTTGTCTCATTTAATACACATACACAATATGATAGCCTTAGCTCTTCTCATTCCAAAATTATGACCCGTGCAAAGTAATGTTTAAATTTTGAAAGTAGGTCAAACCTTAAGGTCAAGGTCAGGGGGTGAAAAAATCATAATGTATTTAGAAAGGTTTTGCCGAAGGCAATAAACATGTAATATGACAGCCCTATCTCTTCTTATTCAAAAGATATGACCAAGGTTAAATTTTTATGATGGACGGACAAAAATGCATCTCTCCCAACATACGAATGAGATTTAAATGTCCCCCTCGCTTTCGCGAAAGCGGGGGACAGTTCATCAATTCAGCAAAAACACATGGTTCAAATGTCTTCCTCGCTGTTTTATTATGCTAGGTACCGTGCTAGCTCATCAATCTTTTTTTTAAAGATAAGCTTGTACAGTTGTAATGGTCAACCACACTACTCGCCCTCAAATTTTAAGCATTCTGAGTAGGGTGCACAGCTGGGTAAAAGATATAAAAAGTAGAGAAAAATGAATTTCATTGCGGTGAAAAGGGACTAGTTTTAAGTTATAATTGAAGATAAAAGTTGAGAAAAACAGTATTCACAGTTAAAGGATGTAAAAACACCATTATATAATTAAGGTCTAGGGTGATTCAGTTTGCTAACTCCAGTTTGAAATGTTTAACATCTGGAAGTCAGAAAACACTGCCATCAATCTTTTCCACTGCACTATTGTAAGAGGGTAAAAAGAGTACTGTAAACAAACTTTTATTCGCGAACACTTCATTTTGCAATTTTCCCGGGGGTTAAACTAGTTCGCAACGATTGCAAGGCTCTCGCGAAATTCGCGAAAATTTCTCGCACGCACATAAAAGTTGATCTACAGTATTTATAAACATTTTTTAGTTTATATATGTCGAAAGGTGAGGGAATGAGATGTACGAGTAGTCCTACTGGGGGAAATGAAATGAAGTGAGGGGATTCAGACCATGTATGATCTTGTACATACATTGTTAGTACAAGCCTTGCATCCGTCCTCCTTTGTTGTAATCTTCGCCAACCTAAGGTGTCACTGTTTAATAAACAGGATACACTTGATGTTCCTAAATGTACACCAGGATCCGTGTTTATAGTATCAATGACAAGTCTTACGTGTTTATATTGTAAACATCGTCAAATTTTTTGAAAGAAATTGCATGGACTCATGAATAGAAATTTAAAGTAGAAGGTAAATTGTGGTATTGTACCGCACATTATTTAATTTTATTGCATTTTTTCTTTAACGACGATACATGTAGCCGGTTTACCGTCTGTCTGAGAACATACTATGAAAATTTGTCAGCTAAATCGATGAGAGTGGAAAACCCATCATATCTTGTTTTCATGTTTAAAGGTGCATAGAAACATGTGTGAAGTTTATATTTTCTGTATAATATCACAACTTATATATTTTAATAGCATTTCACACTAAAATATATCAAATTTCTTTTTTTCATCTTAAAGTTATTTAAACTTCAAATTTTATGGGGTTGATTGACACATCCTTGCACTCTTGCAAATTTTAATTTTATTCTAAATACTTAGGAAAAATGGCAATCTTGTTGGGTATTGATTTATTGAAAATTGTTGAAAACATTGAAAATGTGAATATGCATTCCATCATAACTGTATGTATGTATCTGTACCAAACATTAATGTTCCTTCTACCCATCTTATTTATGATATGATACCTCCAGAAATTTTCCATTTACATCCAGAATTGTCTTTGTCTAATCAAAATCGTTACTTAACTGTGAAAGTGCGTACTAGCTCTGGACGAAGATCAGTCTAGTTGGACGGAAGATCTATACATTCCAACATATTATAACCCTAAAACAGCTAATTGGGAATCTTTAGATAGATGCACTACATGAAAGCTTAAATCGTGTATACCAGGTAAGAAATGCAAGTGTAATTGTTGCGGGTGATTTCAACCCACTGGGATGGAACTAGGCAAATAAGACACTAAAGCCAAATACCCTCTGGTCAGGTAACCAATACAAATTTTTAGACATCCTGGATGACAATGGCTTAGTTCAGCTAGTGGAATGCCCAACAAGAGGTTAAAATACCCTGGATTTGATACTGACCAACAGCCCATCAGAATTTATCAGAGTAGAAACTATTATAGGCATCTCAGATCATGACATTGTTTTTTCAGAAATAAACACCAAAAGCCTAAAGAAAAATTAAAACCCTAGAAGAATCCTCTTATATTGCAAAGCCAGCTTGGATACAATGAAAGAAAATATGACATCAACCCTAAACACAATATCAAAGATTGACGTTGATAATCATAGTGTAGATGAGATGTGGGAGTGCTTAACAACCAACATGGAAAAGAGCATAAAGCAAAATATACCAAACAAAGATGAAAAACAGACTATGTAAAAAGAAGAAGAAATTTAGAGACAACAGAGAAAAAGAACATTTCAAAGAAAATAAGTGGAAAGTAGAAAGAGAGTATAGAAGGGCATACTGGAACTACATCGAGGGAATAGTAACACCTAAAGTAGAAGACGGTCAATAAAGCGGCCTAAAGCGCTTCTGGACTTATATAAAACAAAAAAGAATCGAGAACAAAGGAACCTCACTAATCCGCAGTAAAGGAGTGTTACATGCCAATCCGACTGACCAGGCAGACGTGCTGATCAAACATCCCAATCAGTATTCGCAGAGAAAACACACACTCAATATCAGTACTGCAGAATTAAAATGTAACTGTCCTATGAGTAGAAAATACCCAGTTGCACTAGAACTGCACATCACCCATAATGGAATTCTAAGACTAATGAAAAATCTGAATCCATATAAAGCAGGTGTACTCTATTTCGCAAATGTCCATTAGACAAAATAAGAGGACCTCTGGTCCTCTAGATTAAAGGTAACCTCTTGTCCCCCTATTTATGCACATAAAAGATGACCACTGGTTCCCCAATTCATTTAAATATAAGATCACCTCTGGTCCTCCTTATGATGTACAGTATAAGATGTCCTCTGGTCCATTTATTGATGTTCAATATAAGGTGGCATCTGGTCCCCTAATGATGTTCAATATAAGCTTACCTCTGGTCCCATTTATAATGTACATTATAAGGTGACCTCTGGTCCCTATTATGATGTTCAATATAAGCTTACCTCTGGTCAGCTTATGGTGTTCAATATAAGGTGACCTCTGGTCCCCTAATAGTGTCAATATAAGGTGACCTCTGGTCCCCCTGATGATGTAGGATATATGGTGACCCATGGTCCCTCTAATAATGTTCAATATAAGGTGACCTCTGGTCAGCTTATGGTGTTCAATATAAGGTGACCTTGGCTCCCTCTAATGATGTTCAACATAAGGTTACCCCTAGTCCCTAATGGTGTACAATATAAGGTGACCTATGGACCCCCTATTAATGTTTAATATAAGCTTTCCTCTGGTCCCCTAATGATGTACAATATAAAATGCTCTCTGGTCCCCTAATAATGTACAGTATACTATAAGGTGACCTCTGTTCCCTCTAATGATGTGGAACAGAAGGTGACATCTGGTCTCCCATTTGATGTATATATAAGGTGATCTCTGGTCCCCTAGGGATGTACATACCAGGTATAAGGTGACCTCTGGATCCCCTTTTAATGTACAATATGAGGTGACCTCTGGTCCCCCTAATGATACAGTACAATAATAGGTGACCTCTGGTCATATGAACTTTTTGTTACCTCTGGTATCCGCATAAACATTTTGGAAACAAGTGGAAGCCGTATATCATGATTTCATAGCTCACAAATTGTAGTATACGAAAGAGAAAAAGGAAAACGTTAACTTATGTCGTACATTATTACGATGGCACTGAAAGTTTTAAGTAGGCAATGATTTCAAAGTCGTGGTATGCGTAGAATTATTTTTCAAATTAACTCCAAAAAAACGTTGCGACCCTAATTTTTTGACAGGGAAAAAGTGCACCCTTTCTCCGAATTCTCTAAATGTATGTAATTGGGTTAGTCAACTTGCTTGTCTTCAAATACAGTATATGTATCCTAAAAGTAAATCACAATTGGTGCGATCCCTAGGGGACCAGAGATCACCTTATATATACATCAAATGGGAGACCAGATGTCACCTTCTGTTCCACATCATTAGAGGGAACAGAGGTCACCTTATAGTATACTGTACATTATTAGGGGACCAGAGAGCATTTTATATTGTACATCATTAGGGGACCAGAGGAAAGCTTATATTAAACATTAATAGGGGGTCCATAGGTCACCTTATATTGTACACCATTAGGGGACCAGAGGTTACCTTATACCTTATATTGAACATCTTTAGGGGGACCAGAGGTAAGCTAATATTGAACATCATTAGGGGGACAATAGGTCACCTTATATTGTACACCATTAGGGGTTAGGGGTAACCTTATGTTGAACATCATTAGAGGGAGCCAAGGTCACCTTATATTGAACACCATTAGGTGACCAGAGGTCACCTTATATTGAACACCATAAGCTGACCAGAGGTCACCTTATATTGAACATTATTAGAGGGACCATGGGTCACCATATATCCTACATCATCAGGGGGACCAGAGGTCACCTTATATTGACACTATTAGGGGACCAGAGGTCACCTTATATTGAACACCATAAGCTGACCAGAGGTAAGCTTATATTGAACATCATAATAGGGACCAGAGGTCACCTTATAATGTACATTATAAGGGGGACCAGAGGTAAGCTTATATTGAACATCATTAGGGGACCAGATGCCACCTGATATTGAACATCAATAAATGGACCAGAGGACATCTTATACTGTACATCATAAGGAGGACCAGAGGTCATCTTATATTTAAATGAATTGGGGAACCAGTGGTCATTTTTATGTACATAAATAGGGGGACAAGAGGTTACCTTTAATCTAGAGGACCAGAGGTCCTCTTATTTTGTCTAATGGACATTTGCGAAATAGAGTACAGTGGACAACAGACTTCAGACTTCGGACTTTAAATAAGGGGGAGCATCTCAAAGTATAGAATTTATGAATCACCTTTGCATTTGAATTGATAATGCAATGGCATTTGATATAATGGTTATCAATAAACAACATACTTCTTCGACATTTATAAATAGGAAATGAGGAACACTTGGATTACTCTAATGTTTCAGTCAGTCTCTTTGGAATCGGAACTCGCATCGAAAATGTATTTTTTCCTTTTCTCTCTTATTTACTTCTTTATTCAATTATTCTTTACTTTTTAATTCTTATCATTTATTTATTTTATTTTTTTTTTTAATGCTTTATTTCCATGCTTTCAACACAAACATCAAATACATTTATCAAAATTTGCACAGAAAATTTTTCACACCCACCCACTTTCGCACTTCACTCATACTTACATCAACAATACATCAATTTTTGCAAATTTTTACACACTTTATATG